>JAHDVE020000496.1:0-156110 GCA_022606495.2 Halesus radiatus | reverse complement strand
TTTGTTAAATATAAATGGTACAATGTATTCAAAGGTTCGTTGACCATATTTATTTTGAAATATTGGCACTATCATTCCTATATTTTGTGTGAAACGTGTATTGTGTACATGATCCACCACTGCCTTATACGGACTTTCAGATATATGTTGCAGTAGAATTTTATGCCACAAAATACCACAAACAGGTAATACATTAATTGATTTGTACATGATATCAATGTCTCGCCTTTGGTTAAAAACTGTTTACTTACTAACAATTTTACCATGGCGTTTTGAATCAGCTGTAAATGTTTTATGTTGGTCTTACAGGAGTGTCCCCAAGAAGTTATACCATACCTTATAGTCGATTCTGCTAGAGACAAATAAATTAGTTCATAGTTTTTATAGGCACGTATAATTTTATCTTGTGGAGTCTTCCTACAATGGCTCGAAGTCGCTTACAGAGGTTGGAAATTTGTACGTCCCATTTCATATTACAATCCACCGTAACACCTAGATACACGTACTGGTTGACTAATTCGATACTTGTAAACGCGCAGGGCTGTTTGGTATTATTTTGAATGCAATTAAATGAATGGGATATGATTACAGGTACCTCGCTGTACCTTGCATGCGGGGATCTTATATGCATCAATTTCGTTTTTTTTAGCATTGATTATTAGACCAGAGTCATGTGACCATTTTAATAAAGAAATAAAGTCTACCTGTAACAATTTTATTGCAGTATCCAAATTTTCATGGGATATTATATATAGTGCTGTATCATCAGCATATACATAATGTTTAACAAACGAGAATATTTTGTTCATAAGTGATACAAAGATAATATACAGCGTTGAACCTAAAATTGACCCTTGTGGAACTCCTGTTTGACATTTCTTCTTTTACTAAATTTGTCTGATATTTTTACTTGGATTTGGCGGTTGGTTAGGAAGTTTTTGAATAGTTTGAGAAAGTTTCCTCTTACCCCTATTGCCTCCAAAATATTTAACAATTTCATCGGGTCTATAGTATCAAATGCCTTTGAATCGTCTATAAACAGTACCAAAACATGTCTTTTATTATTCAGTTCATTATTTATATAGTTAGAGAAATCCTGAAGTAACATTTCAGTACTTTTTTTTTTTTGAAAACCAAATTGATTAGGATCTATTAAAGAAAAGCACACCAAGTATTTGCTTAGTTTTAAAGATATGTATTTTTCAAGAATCTTTTCTAGGGCGGGTAATATACTAATCGGTCTATAGTTTTCTATATCAGTATGTTTCCCATTTTTGTAAATAGGTCTGATAATACTACATTTGAGTTCATCTGGTATCACAGCTTGTGTTAAAATTGTGTTGATCAGATGGGTTAATATAGGACCCAAAATATCTATGTGTCTTTTTATGTCAAACATTCGGATATTATCTATGCCAGGGGACTTTGAATTTTGAGAAGTTTGACTATACTCAGTATGTCTGCGAGTGATGCTCGTGGTATATACAAACTTTGCGGTGACTCTATCGGGACAATATTTGACGACTTAAAATCACATTTATGAACCATTGAGGCTATGTTATCTGAAAAATAATTAACAAATTGGTTTGTAACATTTTCCGCAGATTGATTTTTAACATAAACCTACTAATTACATCGTCACAGTTACTCTTTGTCCTACGTCCTAGAATTTTATTTATTTCATCCCATGTTTTTTGATATCTGAAAAATTATTCTTAAATTTATCATTGAAAAAGGTTGTTTTACTTTTTATTATTAATTTAGTAACAAAATTACGAAAAGATTTGTATTGTTTTTTATAAATTGCATTTGTTGGGGAGCTTTTCCACCGCTTAAATAAAGAATCTCGTTTTTTAATGTGTGATAGAATATCTTCTGTCATCCATTCTTTTATAATCAAAGGTCTTGCATTGGGTTTTACATCTATAAATATTTTACTATTTTCATATACTTCGTTAAACTTGCTTTTTATTTGACTATATAAATTATTGCAATCATTTGTCTGAAGCCAAGCATTCCAGTTATAATTTCTAATTGAAAAATCTATTCGTTTTTGAGATAAAATTGAGACTTTCCGCCCTTTATTTGTAGGCCGTTTATTAGTTTTATAGTACGGAATGTTCACAGCTGTTGCAAAGTGGTCTGCAATGATGAAGTCACAAACACATGCGTAGAGTATGTCAGTTTCTTTGTGTTTGCTATTATATCTAACAAAAATATGATCCAAACATGTTCGTGTCATTTTACTATTTGCTATAGCTTCCTTTGTAACGTCGTTTATACATTTTGTAAAATAGTTATTTGAAAGAGCATTTTCATAGTGAATAATCACAGGATCTATATAATTTAACAAATCAATATTTATGTCACAAAATATTAGCATATTTTCATTAGGGTTTGAACATTTTGTTAATATTGATGAAAGTTCATTGATAAATGATTGTTTACTAAGATTTGGTGGTCTATATATTGCTAGTACATTGAGTATAGAATTATTTGGTAATGTTATTATACAGGAAATATTCTCGAACAACTTTGTTTCAAGTAAATTTTGGGTGAAAGGTAAAGTATCCCGAATATACAAGGTTATACCCCCTCCAGATTTGGATGTGCGACAGTAACTAATGCTACTGTAACCGGGAATTTCGAAAAGACAAGTATGTTCCCTTTTTATTGAAGTTTCACATAGCATTAGAATATCTATATTATTCCAACAATTTTGGAGGTTAGCATGTAAAACATCCCAGTATTTAGATATGGATCGAATGTTTAGTTGAACGCAAGTAAAATTACCTATATTATGGCCAATTTTATGTTCTTCTGTCCACTGTTTCAAGTCATTAGTCCTCGTGTAGATAACATCACCGTCGTCATCAATGTATTTATACGCCATAATCGATGGTGGCAAAGTCCTTGGAAAGAGCAGCCTTATAAGCTGGGCAGGTGTCCTTGTCTCCAGTCGAATGTCCAGCGGGCTTGCCAAACCTGGTACAGGTGGCACATACTGGCTTGGCGGCAGCTTTTGGGCAATCTGTCCTGGCATGACCTTCACCTGCACAATGTCCACATCTTTGCTGGTCCTTGCAGAACTTGAAGGAATGTCCGATCATTTGGCACTTGGAACACACTGTAAGCCCAATAAAGTCACGAACGCGGCACACATTCCAGTCAACAAAGACCTTTCCTTGCTTCACCAGCACGTGACGTAGATGGTCAGGCACCTCGTAGACCCGGTGGCATGTCGATCCTGTCCGAGCACCAGCTAGATGACTTAGCTTGCACGTTTTCACTGTGGGTTCTAAGTCTGCGTTTTCCTGGATTCCCGTTAAGGCACTCCTGAGAAAACACTCATCTGTAAGGTCCCGAGGAACATTAAAAAAGATCACTCGTGGATGTCGTTTTGTGGGTAGTCGGGCACTTAGAGTAGCCGAGTTTGCTAGACATGGGGTTTTGAGTATTTTTTCCCGGTCTTCCCGAGTAGCGGTTTGGATAACTATGCCTTTGTTACGGATGTTCCTTATACCCGTAACGCGGATTCCATGCTCAGATGGTCGTAAGGCGTCCTTCAGGAGCTGCTTCGTTTCGTCGCTATCCTTAGCCGAAGCCAGTTTCGGAAAGATGCATATAGCAGGCTTAGGGGTCCCAACACTAAGTCCTGTACGGGTGATTGGAGGTCTTGGCGTATTCTGAGGACCATTTTTGACCATGTCGGCAAACGATAGGCTTGCCTCCGTGGCATCAGCCACTCGACGCATCACTGGTCCCAGATCAGACTCTAGCTGCTGAATTTTGTCCAACAACTGCTTAATATGATTGTCTGCCATCGTTTTTTCGGCCTGCAAGACCTTGATGTTTGCAAGGGCTGAGTTTAGATCTCCTCTGAGTTCTTCCTTTTCAAGCAACAGCTGGGCCACTGATCCTAGAACACTCGTTACATTTCGGGACACCTTGAGCTGTTGTTCTTTTGATACCTTTGACGGTTTTTCCGCCAATGTATCCTGTAAGGCCTTCAGGAAAAATTGTGTCCCAGAGAGTATTTTTTGTCCTGATGGATTACCGCGATTAGGGTCAATATCCATCTCTGTCTCCTGGGCATCAGAATCTGATTCGTCCGAGTGAGAGGTATAGGGAGAAGCAATAGTGGGGCTGTCATTGTTTCGTGAATTCTTTTTTTTCCCCATATTCACATGAAAGTGAAAACTTTTTTTGTTGTTCGTAATCCGAGAATTTATTTGTAAACAGGTGGTTTCACAATTTCACAGAAAATAAGCGGTGATTGGTTAAAGAGAGATCACTACACCAGTAGGAGCACTGAAAAGTGAGCTCATAAACAAGGTAGCCAATCAGCGCACTCTACCTCTGCAAACACTTCTTCACTGTCTGATAATTAAATAAAACGAAAAGTTTATTAAGACAAAAAACAGTTCAGAAATGCGAAAAGAACACGAGAGAGTAACACCACAGATCAAATCGCGGTCGATTTTTACAGCAATAATATTCTTTCTCACGGCTGATAAGTTAAAACAATGAATCTTTCAATTATAATCGATAGCTTGACAGAGCGTCACGAGTACGTAGTATTGTTGCGATTCGAATTGAATAATAATAATTCATATAAACTTTTATGAGGTAATCATTTATCCAATGAATTTTGCTGTGATTGATATTTGTTTTACAGGAAAGTTCCCAGGCTGTAATTCCATACCTTATAACAGATTCAGCTAATGATAAATAAATTTTTCGAAGTGTACAGATTGGAACAAATAACTTTGATTTGTATAATCTACTAACAATTGGTCCTAGTCGTACACAAACTTTATTTATTTGTAAACCCTCCTTGAAAAAACAATCAATAATAACACCTAAATAAACATTCTTTCAATAGTTAAGTTACTCGGATGTTAGAAATTATTGCTAAAGACACGATTTTAATACGAAGTGGGTTTTGCCGCAAATATAATGCCACAAATTTGGAATTCATCACTTTGTTTTTAGAATTTTATCCATGGCATCTAATGTATATATTTTAAACAAACCTAGAAGAATTATTATTTTTCTTTCTAATGCGAAAAAATTATATATCTCCACATAATTAAACAATTTAATAATTTTTTTAAATTCAAACTGTTTGAAAATGGCCTTGAACGCCCAAACAAATGTCACAATAATAAATAACTGAAATACTTGCAGAACTTATAAATAACATTATTAAATTTGATTTACATTAAATTTATAAAAAAATAAATGAAGTTCTACGAATTAAACACAAAAACAATTAATAGATTCAACAATGTTGATTCCAAATAGAACTAGTTGTAAGTCAATAGTTATAAATCTTACTTACAAGTCATTAGTAATAAATTTGAACTGTAAGGTATTAGGTAAAGTATTCAGGATACAGATATAATTCCTTCTACAGAAATAAAATTCCTGTTTCACTATAGACAATAGTCTTTCTCTTGAATCGCAAATTACAAAAGCTGTAAGTTCTGATTTTTTCCATCTTAGGCAGGTAAAATCAATCAGGAGATGTCTTCCCTCTGATGGAGCAAAATCACTCGTAAATTCCTTCGTTGTTTCACGTATGGACTACTGTAATAGTGCATATGCTGGCCTACCTCAAAAACAATTCAATAGAATTCAGTCTGTCTTCAATGCTGCGGCGAGAATGATATTTGGTGAATCTAAATATTGTCATATAACCTCACTTCTAAGTGATTAGCTTCATTGGCTTCGATGCCCTGAAAGAATAGAGTTCAAGATCTGCTTACTGACCTTCAAAGCATTGCAGGGAATGGCGCCAGCCTATATATCTGAACTATGCATCCGACAGGACTTAAGTGATAGACAGCTTGCTCTGAGGTCAGCAGATCTAGATGCTACTAATCGTATAATTGAACTTTCAAGGTCAAATCGAGCCGTCTACTATGATCGCTCTTTTCGTGTAAATGGCCCTCTCATTTGGAATAAACTTCCCCCAGCTCTTACTAATATCCAGAAATTGACTGAATTTAAACGGGCTTTAAAAACAAACTTATTTAAAAAATCCTACTGTCTATAAATTTTAATTTCTCTTCAATTTATTATAAAAGTCATTTCCTCAAGCCTCTAATAGTTGTTTGGTTTCGGTTCCCTCCGTATATATATATATTTTTTAATTTTTTATGTGAAGTCCGTTATTGCTGAACATAACCCGACTCCTGTCTTAAAATGTTACTATTTTTGTAGTAATATTGTGAATGTGTTATTTTTGTATAGCCATATGTATACTGTATAATATTTTGTAATTTTTTTATGAATATGCACCTAAGGAGTACTGTAGGAGTAGTATTAAGAATAAGCAGGAATGTATGTAATATGTTAAGAATGTATAAATAGAATCTAAAAGTAGCACTGTAGGATACCACTGAATGGAGTTATTTAATCATTTTTAAGTTTATTTATAGTAAAGCGCACTTGAAGTTAAATAACACAAAACTGCGCTATATAAATGCTTTGTTATCATTGTTATTATTATTATTATTATTATTATTATTATTATTATTATTATTAGTTATACGTCAGTGGTAGGTTACATAAATTATTTGTAAAGCGCTCTTGAAGTGAATTTCTTACAAAAACGACACTAGAAGTAATCCAAGTATTATTATGACAAAAAAAAAAAATATTTTCATAATGTATGAACACCCGCGGCCAGATATTTCCTTAAGCGGAATATGATGTTTCTGGCTAGAAATATCCTTCCGAGGCTTGATGGGTCAAAGTAACTAATTGTGCAAAATATGTACATTTGATGTGTAGTTATAAATAAAAAATAATTTAATAAGTTATATTTTTCTGCAGGAAATTTGTTGTCGAAAATTGTTCCGTGAACGAGAAATTGAGCATGTCAGTCATTTCTAAAATGGGTAAGGGACTGGTGTGCATCACTAACAACGAAGACACGGCGCACCAGTACTCGTCCCTGATGGAAGAGTTCAACCTGGTCTGTGAGAAGCAGCGGCCGCCAGTACAGCAGGCGGAAAGTGATGATCTCATGGCGGTGAAGCTGAAGAAGTCCCGGGATGAAGAAGAGGGCTGGTTCCGTGCTGTGCCCCACGAGCAGGGATGGGCACTCGCCGATGAGGGGTTCGTTGTGACGCCCCTGGACGTTCAGAAGATAGTGACTTGCCCTTCGTCACATGCCGATATTCCCTTCTTTAGCTGCCTGTTTAAGCATGACCTTAAAAATTTTGAGGTTAGTATTAAAACAATAGTTTTCATAAAATATGGCACTGGTAGTGAACACACCCAACTACGCCTCCAATAATAATCCAAGCAAAAACTCTGCAATACAAGAGTAAGATAGCATTTCAGCTCTTGGAGAACACGAAAATTGATTTTTAACGTTTGAATTTTTGTAACTACTGCCAAAAATCGAGTGCCATACGGTATAACCATGTCTTCTTCGGACGTCCCCGACTTCTTCCCCTCACATTCGCACCATATATTCTCCTTACACTCCTTTCTTTGTTCATTCTCTTTATGCCCAAACCATCTAACCGCCCCTTTCTCATGATGAAAATGTAAACATAATGAGTAAGACTGGATTAACAGCTGGCAGCTATACCGTATGGCGCTTGATTTTTGGTTGTAGATATAAAAATTCAATTGTTAAAAATCAATTTTCGTAAGAAATTTTAATGTTATCAAAAAAAAAAAGTTTATTAAGGTAGACATTTAACATTAATAAAACAGTGTATTGGAATTCCTTATTGAAAAAAAAAATGCCTCAATACAAATTGTCCTTCTGAAGGGTATTGTTCAGTACGGATGACGTCACGCGCACCTCCGCATGCTACCTCTTGGATTCTGCCCGTTTTGGCGGTGTTTAAAAAATTCTAACCTTGAGAATTAACTTAACTATGAAAATGACCTTTTACAAACATACATGTATTTAAATTTGAAGGTGAATATTAAATTAACTCAAATTCTCACTCTATTAATTCTGCGATAATTTTTTTCTATTATGCATTTATTTAATTGTCCCGAGGTTCCCACATAAGAAGTTTCTTTTTTCCCATCCCTGTAAGGATGAAATACAATTACCTAATTTTTCCCACATGTAAGGTTTTCCCACGTAAGGTTTATTTCTATTTCTTGGAAATCCTTAATTAGTTTCTCCGGGTAATATAATATGTTCGGATATTTCTTTCATCTGAAATTTTTTTTTATTTCAGGGCTTTCCCAAAAACTACACGATAAAGATTCTCAAGAAGAACACAGCCACAAGAAGCCTGGATTTGGAAGTGTCCAATGATGAAGAAGGTTACAAGTTCAATGGTTATGTGCAGCCGTGGATTCCCGCTGTAGGAGGATGTCAACCTATAACTGGACCCCTAGATCCTTCTGCAAAAGGTTGTTATCTACTGAAATAGAATCAATAGCCACTGTACGAGACGTGTAAGACCCGCACAAGAAAAAGGAGTGTATGTCGAGGTACCCTGAGTGAGGAGAGCGGGGTCCGGGTAGAGTTGAGATAAATAATGGTGGTCGAGTTTCAAGGTGCAGCAGTGTTCCTGTGGAGGTGTTGTTCATTCCACGGCTGGAGTGGAAAAGATAGCACGTACCGCTGTGCTTACGATGTTTATGATGAAATATAGGCAGGTGGCCCGCAGGTGTTGTTTGTTATGGTCCAATCGTGACTTGTTTACGATAGAATATAGGTAGGTGACCTGCAGGTGTTGTTTGTCATGGTTGACTTGTTTTCGTTGGAATATAGGCAGGTGGCCCGCAGGTGTTGTTTTTTATTGTGCAATCTTAAACTTATTTACAATGAAATATAGGCGCGTTGTGCAACAATTAAAAATATGTTTTATCTGTTTAAATTGATCCACTCTGTAGACACGTTCGATACAGCCACCATCAAACATGCGCACAATTACAAATTGTTTTAATGGCCAATGGTTTAGTTCACTCAGAAGCCATGTCCCTTCACAACTGTACGGTACAGGTTCTGTAAACATCTGCCGCACGTTCGAAGATGTTGCGGGGCTGGCTACTTCACGCCTTGGAGAAAGGACAGATAGGAGAGGGGGGGGGCGCCTTGAGAAAGGCACCCTCGATCTTGCATTCAATTAGGAGAGGGCCAGGGGGTGAAGAGAAGAAGTCCAAGTCGTTCAGAAGGGTCCAGTGAAAAGGCAGGTGAAGGCGGAAGGGTCGGTCCAATCGTGAGCTCTGATTTTTGAATTTAGCGATTTTTTCTCGTACTCGGTTGCGGTACTGTGTAACTGACGCCCGGTCTAGCAAATCGTTTGTCCCCTGAGTTATTTCGTGACCTGTAGAGGACGCAGACCATCTCGAATCGACTAAATTCAAAAATCAGGTTGTGGACCTCAACTTTCGATTAAGCCTCTCCTGCTCTTCACCAGATTTTTATTAAAAACATAATAATTATTGAAACTAACATAATGGCGTGCAAAATTCGGTACTGGAACTTTGCCGCCGGTTTACAACCTAATGAAAATTAACACAATATAAAACATAATTTTATTTGATTCCGCGGGGACTCGTAAACAGGCCTGCGACTTCATTTATTAAGATCTGTTTACTATATCCGCGGAATTCGTCGAAAGCGATTTACATTTAGTGTTTTAAAATTAATTCAGCCAGTTCGCTAGGCTATGGAACGGTTCAGCCAATCGGGGCTTGAGCCAAGGGCCGAGACTGTCGCCGGGCAAGCGGTAGAATTTGCGGGGTGTCGGAGAAATGTCCCGTTATCGGTCACTAACGACTCGTCGGGTTGGGCACGAGAAAACGGCATTCAGTGGCGCAGAAACGAAGACTAAGAGTGCTCGTTATCTTCTTCTTTATCTCTACGCCAGGAAATGCTGCTTCATCGCGCCCAATGTGACGCCACGTGACCTTAACGGTTTAAAATTAAACATTAAATATAAATAAACTACGTCTGGTACAACAACCATTAGTTGATTTTAGACACAAACTGTGCACGGAATATTAACCCATTTTTGGTAATTCTGTCTTGATGTTGAGTTGTATGACGCTTTGGAAACTGACTTTACAGTTGTCATCGGGAGCATTCATACATAGTGATGTCATAAGCCAAATTTCATAATCATGTCCATTATTAATTGTAATTATTTGAACTTTCCAGGTTGCAAAGTACGAACGCCTGAAAGAGATGTTCCATCTGTTACAAGAGTTCCCTCTCCAGCGACTGTTGCAAGAGTTCCTGCTCCAGCAACCGTTGCAAGAGTTCCCACTCCAGCAACTGTTGCAAGATCACCCGCTCCAGCAACTGTTGCAAGAGTTTCTACTCCAGTTCTAACAGCACCAACAAAAGCATCTCCATCGCCAATAGCAACAGCACCGCCAAGCATTATTCCAAAAGAAAGGCCCGTCACAGCAGTGTGCAATACGTGAGTAAAGTAAAACATACGTAATCAAAGAAGATAATATTAACAAATCACAATGAAATGTGTAACAGAAATGAAAAGGTAATGGTGCAACCTTTTTTTATTATATTTTGTGTTTTATTGAGATTCGTTAATATTATCTTCTTCAATGATTAAATATTACAATGATTTTTATAGCCACAATAAATTGAATAAAATATAAGTCATATTTCTAATCATAGCAGTAGGAAATATTCAAATATTGATATAATAACTGGTCAGACCAGTCTGAAGATGGCTTTAACAAGCTGAAACCGGTCACGGTGAAATAAAATAAAAGTGGAAATAAGTTTTATATGTGTGTTATTATATCATTATAATGGAATTCCACCATGTATATGTATTATCAGTTTCAAAAATAGAAATATTCAAATATTGTAAGGTTATACATAACCCGGAAATGTTTGACTTTGTTCTTGATAAACTGGCATTGACTCGGGTGACATTAATATATTTACCTATTTCATTTACTTAGGGCCAGTTTTATAAACAAGCTACCAAATTTCTGTTATGTAATGAACCGTTTTTCGTTAACAAACTGTTAATCTGTTTGTAATCTTATTTTTTTATCTTGAATAATTGTCATTCGCTCATCACTGCGCGATTCCATTTCACAAATGCAAATTAAATATTTTTAAAAAAATTTACAGTGGACTGTATCAAATAAGCGATCATCGGGCAACAACTGACAGGTGTTAAACGACTAATAATGTGACAAACGTTTATAAAACGGGTAAATCGGGCAGTAGTCCAAATATTAGTTTAAAAATGGTATGAAGCGTTACGAATGGATGGTAATAAAACTAACCCTTATAAATTTACATAATACTTCCTTTACGGTGCCAAATTATAACACGCTGCCCGATGCAGGACTCCGAGTTACCCCATACAAATTCATAACAATATTGCTTTTTAAGCCAAAAATAATAATACAATCTATCAACAGTTATTAATTATGGTTGATTATTATACTGCAAAATACATCTTAGGGTTATAAAAAAATACTATTTATAGTTTTTCATAGAATCAGAAAGCATTGTTGAGAGCGACGTGCGTCCTGTTACGCCAATAAAATGATACTGGACGGTCGAAACGAAAGCGCGCTATAAGTACCAAACACAAACGAAACATAAAGCATGTCCTAGTAAAATATTATTTTATTTTAAATTATTTATTGAAATAATCTTTTTACATTGATGATCAGAGTTTGGATTATATCACTGGATATAATATGTATATTAGTTTTGCATTATATTTTTTAACAATAATTAGAAATCCAAAGTGATGATGATCATCGCCTATAGTAATGTTCTATAGGCTCTTTTTTTCAGACCGTGGTATGCAGTGAAAAATCACCCTTAACACCCCATCCATTCGAAACACCGGAAGGTCTATGTTTGCTCAAAAATCGACCTGTCTTTTTGAGCAGGCGAAAGATGACCGTTTTCACTATCCAATTCTATAGATAGGAAGGTTCATTTTGGCGAGACTTAAATTGCGACCAGAAATTCAGCCAATCAGAGTCGGCCACGGACCTCTCGGCGGTATTTTTTTCTTAAACTTTTGCCGTCGCCCACGAAATTCCGTAATCCTTTGTTTACGCATATCGGAGAGGTTAAATAAATGGATAATCTTTTTAAAACACACATCGGAAGGTTTAAAAATCACAACATTTAGAGCAATCCATGACCAAAATTACACTATAATCGTTCAAACTTTTGACAGTTGGAAAATCTGATAAAAAGCGACATTTTATGGTCAAGAATTAAATTCCCAAACTTTTTACTAGCGACCCTAGCGGCGAAAACTAGAACTAGAGCGAATTCAGTAAGAAAACTTAAAAAAACCAATGAAATTTAGCGCTAATTCCCCGTACTATTCTGACAGTTTCCTTTGAAAACGTTCCATTTAAGTATGCAGGAAGAACAGACACCGACCAAAAAACAGGCACAAAATATGAATTAATTTTTGTAATATAATTAAATGTTTTTTTTTGCATAATTTTTTTTTCTTAAAATCGAAAAGGTCCGTCTCGGCGTAGGTTGGTGTAGGAAAATTATATTTTTCAAAAAAATATTTGTCGATTTTTTTTTCAGTTTTTCATTTATTTATTACGAATAGACTGTCGCCGTTTGCGAATTCAAAAAGTACACTCTCAGACAATGTCATTGCCAAAAAAAAAATTCCCAAAAAGTCGAGTTTTATTTATATGTTTTTGTTAAATTTTATTAATTTATTTGAAATGAATATGTTATTTGGTTCGATAGTGTACATATTTATGAAAAAGCAAATGGCTGACAAGATGGCGGCGATGGATGTTACCAGGCTAGAGGGTGAAATAAGCATTGATATCATGTACAAATCAATTAATGTATTACCTGCTCGTCGTCTTTTGTGGCATAAAATTCTACTGCAACATATATCTGAAAGTCCGTATAAGGCAGTGGTGGATCATGTACACAATACACGTTTCACACAGAATATAGGAATGATAGTGCCAATATTTCAAAATAAATATGGTCAACGAACCCTTGAATACATTGTACCATTTATATTTAACAAATTGCCGTACGAATTTTTAAAACAATTGTCCTATGATGAAATTCTCACTGATGTTAAAGTGTTGGCTTTTGGAAAGTAACCTTGTGTATTGATGGTAACAAATATCACCGTCTCCTTGGTTGTATAGCTCCTAGATATCTGGTGTATTTACTGTTACGGTGTTACTATTATATTTAAGTCTATCCTCATTGTAACCAACCTGTACTGCTGTTTTATGTATATATTTTTAAAAATTTTATTTCTTAATCTATTTAATACTTACAGATGCTTTGATATTTCTGATATTTACGTAATAGTTATATTTTTGTAATATTAATGTTTTTATAATGTTGATATTTTTAAAAGTATTGATGTTTTTATAATATTGATATTTTTATAATATTGATACTTTTATAATATTGGTACTTTTATAATTTTGATATTTTTTTATGATATTGACATTTTTATAATATTATTTAAATCGGTGTTATAAAATTGGACTCTAGTATCTCAATAACAAATCTGTAATGCTTTTACCATTATTTTTTCTCTTTAATTTTTTTTTTCAACTTATGTACAGCATGCGCCTAAATATAATAATTTTGCCCTACATTTGTATGATCATTGTAATTTATTGTTGTATTATATTATACTGTTGAAATAAACTCCTGCTGACAAGCTACTTGCAGTGGCTTAGCGGGTATAAGTTCCCACTGTATATAATTAATATTATACAATAAAAAAAATAAAAAAGGTACCTGCGGTAGTTCTGCCTACACGTACACGGTGATCAATTTACTAGGAATATAGAAGTTTGTATAGGAAAATGGTGAAATGGAATGATTTTTTCTTTAAATATTTAATTTACAGAGCGCCGTTTTATAAAATGAATAAGCTCATACAATTCGATGTGTGTTTCTGTTTCGAGAATGACATAATAAATTTATTTTTTTGTCGCTTATAATGGGTGAAAACTTGCATATAAAATTACAATATCATGAAGAATCCACCAGGAGCGGAGGAACGAAAGCAAAAACATAATAAACATGTAACGTTTTCAATCGGTCTGTCAAATCACGTCTTGCCATTTTACAAATTCACAAAAACACATATAAAATAGCGTTTGTAGCAGCGCATAGCGGTTTGTCGAAGTTAGTCCGTTTTTCAAGAAACTAAGAATGAACCACGCTGTAGCAACGAACCAAATCCCCCCCCCCCCCGCACTCACTGAACCGATTCCGGAATGCTAATGAATATGCGCTACGGGATATCCTTGAAAGTGCGTCGAAAAGTACGGATTGTGCGTAATTTTACCGTGACTATAAATACTCCCCCCGTAGGGAAATATTAATATTAATTAAATTATAAGTCGAACATCGATTTTTATTTTACACATTTGTTGAATAATATTTTTTCAATTATAAAAATTTTGGATTTCATAGACTTTATAATTAATACGTTATGAGCAAAAATGTTGGCTCAGGTAACCGAGTGTCTGGCACCGTAAGGGGACAGTTAAGCTACCAATATATTGTTATTTGATAAACCTATTTTTAAGAGAATTAGATGAGCAAAATTGTTCCATTTGATGGAAAACAGGAAACATTGAAAATGTATAACAGTGATGCACAACCCCGTGGCCCGCATGCCCATTTAGAGTCGCCCGCTAGCTTTTCCGTGCTGCCCACCTGGCTAAAAATGAACAGCCTTAATTAGTTTTACCTTGGACGTAGAAAATTTTTCACCCGCTGTGCTTTCTTTATGCGTGCTGTAATTGATATTTTTAATGTGTTCCGTTTTATAGGAATACACAGCGTTGTTTTTAAAAACAGAAGTCATCTTATGATATTTCTTATTAATAGCAATCGTTGAGATTTCTGATCATTAAAATATGAACAGTTTCGGTTCTCTTTTACAAACTTTTTTTTCGTAATTAATCCAGGTATTTTACATAAACACAATTTTGACACACAATAAAACTCACAATTACAATTCGTAGTAATTTATCATAATAATGATTTTAGACAATATTTTTCATGATTCACACATCTTTGACTTAACCAGGGGCGGCTTGTGACTTTTTAGGGTGCCAGAGTGCCAAGATTGAAAAAAACGACATTGACGTTATAGCTGAATATTTTTTTTTAGTTTGTAGTGGGTCAATTATCCCCCAAACTAGAAAAATCTTCATGGAAAAATTTCAAAAGACAAAAAACAGATAGTAACATTTTGAATTTGGCCAAAAAAATTCAACTGTGGACTCTTATTTAGTCGAAAACGAAAGCACAAATTAAATAAAAGGTCGTGTTACAAAATCGACTCTAATGTGAGGTAGATTCCCGCTTGCACCTTGAGTTTTCGAATACCATGTATAACAAATTATCCATGTATCTCCAAAATGTTATTCCAAGGCAATTGATTATGACGTATGTGATTTTACAATGACAAGTAAATGATGAAATATTTGTAAAAAAGGTCACTAAATACATACTCTGTCAAATTAGTAGATTCTGTAAACAAGCCATACTATTTTTACTAGTTGGTTGTTTTACTTAATATTTCTGATAGTTCCACGTTCATTGTGGTAGTAGTAGTAGGCATATTTGAGGTTATATTTTTATAAGTTCACGAATGCCCTACTACCGCCAACTAGTGATAAAAAAATAAAGATCTTTTGACAGTTCAACTTTCGCCTATAACATGCGCTTAAGCATTTATGTACATTTTGGGATCCCTGCATGTATTATGTGGTAAAATAAAATATTCCACGGTTTTTAAATGTTTGGTAATCACATAGTGTCTGAAGATATTCTCTGCTGATTTTTATAATTTTCTTTTGTCTTTAGCAAAATGTTGGCGGATGTGTTGAACGTGGGAGAGCCAGTCAACCTATATGTGCAAAGTAAAGACAGCGATGGATTCCGTTGCCTCGTCTTACATAAGGATTATAAGAATAAATATGCATTGCTATGCAGCGATGAGTTTGGCTCCGACTGCGAGAAGCAGCCGTTGGCCACACCGAGGAGTGGCGCACTCATGGCCGTCAAGATTGCGGACAAGGGCAACGCGTGGTTCCGGGCCAAGTGGCAAAACTCCCTCTGGCTACTGATGGACGATGGGAACACGAGCAGCCGTGATCAAGTCAAGCGAATCGTCGACTGCCCCCAGGCTTACTTTGACATTCCATTCCTAAGCTGTTATCTCACGCCTGTTGATATGAAAAGCATAACCCAGGTTAGTAACGAAATTACAGTAATATTCTTTTATAAGGTTTCAGAGAAACAAGAAAACATAAACTTAAATCAAGTATGCCCTTTTGTTATTTCTAGACCGAAAAACAATCTGGGTTTCACTGTAACCTGGGGCGCTATTCCCGTTCTTTTTAAGGAAGATTCCTTACGTTTTTCTTTAGGTTTAAAGACTTCTTGATTAACTGCAGAATTCCGGTGAGACATAGTAAAAAGATTCTAAATAGATTGTCAAGAGATTATTTCAAAACACAAATTGATGAAATATCTTCAAGTGATATAAGATTTTCAACTAAAACTTTTAAAAACAATTACAATATATTATAATTCATTTTAATTTTATTTTTAAATATCATAAATAACGAAGAATCACATTTTATAAAAAAGTACCTACCTTATTAGATAGTAATGACCTTTTTTTTGTCTCTAGTTCTAAAAGTGACATTTCAATTTATGCCGACCAAGGAGGTGGGTCATTCCATTTATTTTAAAAACTCGGTTCCAATTCCGAGTTTTTAAAATAAGCCACATGGACTCGATTCCTCAGACTCGGTCTTCATTTCTTTCGGTCCGCATAGGTCCGCCATTCCGGAATCAAAAATCGTTCATATTACATTAATGAATAGGGACTCCTTTCGTGTCTGACTCCAATCCAAAACCTTTGCCGTTTCTTGAGTGTGAGTTCGAAACGAGTGAATCCGGATTTGCGAACGCGGAGTGAGTCCACCGCCTTCGTAGTCGAATTCATTGGACTCGGCCGGTTGTACCGACTCTCTTCAATGCTGGGCTGGACGTGAATGTCAAAAATGTCAACATCTATATAATGTTTATTAGCTAATTATGTTTAAAGTAAATAAAGTAATTGGTAACATATTAATATTGAGTTTTTCTCTTGTTAAAACATTGCAAATATTGACATTTTTGATGAATGTCGCTCGCTGAATTCAGCTAACAGCCGTTATCCGAGAAAATCAAAACCGCAGTTAAGTAAAAAGGCTTTGACCCTAAGGAAAAACGTAAGGAATCTTCCTTAAAAAGAACGGGAATAACACCCTAGGTTCTAAAATGTTGATAGACTATTTCTCGAAACTATTATGTATTGAAACTACGATAATACCTGATTCTTAAAGCGCCTGTTTCTGAAATCATCTCTATGGCATTTGGAATTTGAAACAATATTAAAAATGATATTGTTTCAAATTTCATCACTTTTGATGACCATCAAATCGACGACCAGCACCATTTTAGATGTTGGTCATGCTGTGTGCCCAACATAGTTTCACATTTTAATCATTACTTCTAATTTTTTTTCATCCTATCAATAAGTTCTCAGATATTTCCATATTTTGTTAAATATTCGCCAGAATCAAAGAAAATATCTTTAATATTTCTCCAGCTGTCAAAAAAACATAATATACATACTGAATAGTCAGATACTTCCCCAATTATCCTCATTCTCCTATCCTTCCTTCATCACAATAAACCCAAAATTGATGATTCCATAGTCCCACTAGCTGCGAGCAGTTGAGACTCCTGTTCATTAATCTAGACAAATGTACATATTTCACAGAACGTGACCAACTACACGGCAACTATAACAAGAAAGGAAGAGACTAAACAATGGGTGCTTGCCACAGTGAAGGGTGAAAATTCCGAGTTTACTGGGCGCATGCAGCCCCTGACTCACGCCCCGGAATTACAGGAGATTCTTCCAGAAACCGGAGCCACTGCTAACAGTAATTTAAATAAATTATATGTCATTCAACCTTATACGGGGAGTTAACGGTATATATTGTATTGAGCATGATATACGGGGAGTTTACGGTGTATATTGTATTAAGCATGATATACGGGGAGTTTACGGTGTATATTGTATTAAGCATGATATACAGGGAGTTTACGGTATATGTTGTATTAAGCATGATATACAGGGAGTTTACGGTGTATATTGTATTAAGCATGATATACGGGGAGTTTACGGTATATATTGTATTAAGCATGATAATAAACATTTTTGGAAAATTCCAGATCCTCAAACATTTGTACCAATAAAAAATACAAAATTTGACCCTGCTTCCAAAGTTATGCCTACCTCCAAAGCTGCTGTGACCCCCAAAATAATGTGAGTACTATAAGCAAACATAAACTATACAATTTTGAAATCACTGTTTACAGAATACAATGAATCTCTTTTAAGAAGTTTTCCAAGGGACCGAAAAAACCAAACTTTTTAAGTGGGAACTTCTTATGTGTGTTTCACTGTATTTAGATTAAAAAAATAAACAATACATATATACAAGTACAATTTTTGCATAATTTAAATTATCAATTCAGTTAAGCTTCACTTTGCAGGGTATTGCGAGTTTTGCAGATACTTCATATGAAAGAGTTTTGTACAAGGATTCCTCTTCTACATTATTTTTCCTTATTTATTTTTTATTTATTTTTTTTTACCTAGAATGTACTGTAGATATTGGTTGCCGGCGGGTGTGTGGAATACATCATTCCTCCATATGCCCAAAGTACCTAAGTGAATATATTGACTTTTAGGAGGTGCATGGCCGAAACATGCAAAGTGAAGGATGAAATCGTGCTGTTTGTGGTATCAGCAGAGAGCCCAGGTGTCTTACTGTGCCTCCACATGGGTCCCACACCTGACAACCTGTTTACGTCCCTGGTTGATGAGTTTCAAACTGCCTGCGAGGGGGAGGCTCCGCTCCCGGCTGCTGGTGACCACCAGGGATTGGTGGCAGTAGAGCTGGCCAATACTGAGAGCAATGGGTGGTACCGTGCTGTGCCACTCCATCAGAAGTGGGCACTGCCTGATGATGGCCGGATTGTGGCAATGACCGATGTCAAGCGGATAGTCCGCTGTCCGCCATCGTTTGAGGATATTCCTTTCTTTTGCTACTTGCTGACACATAATAATACTGTAAGAGTTTTTAAATATATTTTTCCATACTTTTATAGTTCAACTAAAAACAAAAGTCGTTGGGAATGAAACGCGGTGTGGAAGGCGAGTGTGGCGTGGCAATGCACCGATGAATGCTAGCGAGCTGCTAATACATCACGCCCTTTCTACGCATAGCAAGAGATCTGCATCTGTGCACTTTCTTTTGATTGCAGTCTAGCTATATTATGTACTTATTTGGAATCCTTTTCAAAAGCTTACATTAGATTTATGGTTATATTTAATTAATAATCCTAATCTATTAATAATTAAAAACTAAATTGCCTGTTGATTTACATAATTTTGAATTCAGTTCTTAAAGTGCATTCTATCTGCTTGGACATTCTAATGATCGTGATCTCCATTTCAGAACCCAGCTGCTTCCTACAAGGCAACAGTTATTAGCAAGAATGAGGCAACACGAACCTTGGACGTGACAGTTTGCCCCGAGGGTACACAGGACAAGTACAGTGGCAAATTGCAGCCATGGATTTCTACCATTGAGCAATGCCAACATCCAAAGGGCAATGCCGCTTCCCCTGAAGGTATTTATGTGCATGTAGCAAACTTTCATAAGTTCCATTGATCATCATAAACAGATGCGCTTTCTCCACTGTCAGAGTTAGAAGCAAACAATTATTCTTATTGGAATTCATGCGTATGTTTTTTTTTTCTTCGATTTGAATGTTGTATGTCAAATTAGTATAATTTATTGTTAATTAGATGACTTAATTAATTTTCCATTATCATTACTAATCTAATCTTTACTGCACTAACCTTAGTAACTGTTTCTTAGTAAAATTTTCTAACACAGTTACAGTGAAACTCCCTTAAGAAGTTCCCACTTAAAAAGTTTTCATGCTTAAGAAGTTCGGTTTTTTCGGCCCCTTGAAGACAGATGAAAAATGGCCCAATTTAGCCCACATATAAGATTTTCCTACATAAACAGTCCCTCGGAAAACTTATAAGAGAGTTTCGCTGTATTTACTTCTGTGAAAATTTTCTTTGGCAGGATTTTATCTGTGTAACAATAATTATTTTTTAAATACATTGTGGGTTTCAGAAAAACATATATGTGTTTCTTTGTGGAAATCAACAATCACACATATATATTAAAATGAATATTGCCATTATTCCGTGTATTGACTATGTTGTCTTCTTCTGGTGCCCTTTGGCAATCATCGAGGAAATTATCACCCTGTAGGCCGCAGCCTGTTATTTGGCAAAGTTGCTTGTATTTTTTTTGTTTTGTTTAAAATGCATTAATATTTTAGACATTCTATTTGATTCCTGCCAATAATGAATGTTTTTTTCTCTTCTTCTTGTTACTAACCAGTGCAACTCTTTCAGAAATGTTAAACTATACATATATATGTACTTTTAATTGGTTAGTCGATATTAACATTTACGTATTTCAAAAAAAAATGTATGCACCATTCTCTTGGCGTCATTGCCAACGCGGTTGCGAATATCTTCGAACGGTTTGGTTTCTCACGTCTTCACCATTCTCAAGGAAGTAAGAGTAAGGATCTCCCACCGAGGATTCGCAAAGTAAGTGACAGGAACATTCTTATTGGCTCCCATCATGATCATTATCATCTTCCTTATCCTTCATCCTTCATCCTAACAAACACCAAGCACGCTTTCCTTTGCTACCGAGCAATTGGTTTCAGTTTTTTTTATTTCAAAATGGCGAATGTTTTAATGGTCGTTTATAATACGCAAATTATATAAAATTTAGGAAATATACTTTTCTCTTAAATATTATGGAGAATGAAAGTGTATTAGCCACATTCCAATCATCTGATGATTTCACTAAAACAGTCAAAATAATTTATTAGCATTACATATATACAAGTTATCTTGTAATCCAATGAGTTATTTGTTTATTTTAGTCTCTACATCCAAGACACCAAAATTAATTTATGGAGAAAGGTAAGCGATTCTGTATTACTATTTAATTTATATTTTTAAATTTGTTTATGGGTAGTAGAATTTTTTCACTTTGATCAGTAAATCGATCGCATAGTGCACTAATGTGTTAAATGCAATTTTATCTGCATTATTACCTTTTTTGTAACGCATCTGTTAAGATGAAATTGAATTTTCTCATCGAGTTTAACATATTTGTGTGTTATGCCATTGGAGTATAAGTTACACTACATTTAAAGTTTGTAACATATTGCCCATTATCGTCGTCACACAGTAATTTTTTTGTTTATTTAGGTATTGTTCGGCTGAGAATTGCGAGGTGGGGGAAGAGATGCGTTTCACTCTTTTGCCGGGGAAGTGCAGTGCCTCTTGGCAGGTGTGTCTGACTGTGAGTAGCCGTAACGAGCACCAGCACCGCCAGTTGCAGAAGGAGTTTGTGAGCGCATGTGAGCAGGCCTGCCAAGATGTGGGGGGGGGGGCGCAGGGGGGCCCCCAGGGGTTGATGGCCGTCATGGTGTGGCGGGACGCCATGTGGCACCGGGCCCTGGCCGCACCTCGCGATGGCTGGGCTCTGGTGGACTCGGGCACAATCGTGCCCTCCAAGAGCGTCAAACACTCCATACCCTGCCCCGAGGCATTCGCTGATATCCCCTTCCTGTGCTGCCAGATTTCTGGACAAATTGCTGTAAGAATTCCTTTACTTACACCACACAATAACCATTTGTTGAAAACTAAAATAGCTTAATACTTTCGACCTAATGCACATTTTTCTCATCACCTCAATTAGTAAAATCCACTATATTAAAGTCCATTTTGTCCGAAATTGAAGTATGAACGCCATCTTTTAGAATTTTAAAAAAATACTTACTATCTATTACGAAAACCTCATATCCTTATGATAAATTGTAAGTTAACCCCTCGAGTCTTTTGATAATAAATGTTCATTTTTCTTAAATGTTCTCTTAAACGGCAATAAAAAGCGTGTTTTTTCTCTTTCTAGCATAGTTCAAATCATATATAGTACAAAATGAGATAACATGACTTTTATTAGGCTGTTTTGGCCTGGGAGAAATATCTCCCCAAAAGGCACGGCTGTTTGTTTTCTGGGAGAAATATCTCCCAAATAGACTCGAAAGGATAACAAAAATCGTATCAAGTTGTACTATAGTAATGTGGTATGATCTAAACTGTGTTAGAAAGAGAAAAAACAGGTATTTTATTGCCATTTAAAGGTTTACCATGCACATAAGAAAAATTATCTTTTATTATCAAAAGACTTTAGGGGTTAAAAGAAATATTATGGATTAAAAAGAACATAAAATCAATAAATAATTTGAATTTAAAAAAAATGCTAATTGTGTTGAAAAAAATATTCTTGTTAAGATTGCATAGCTGATTTTTTTTTATTTATTTGAGATTCGTAACTTTAATCTTACAATTCTTAATATTTTAAACAAAAGCAGTTCAAAATTGTACTACAACTTTTTTTCAATTTATTTGTAAGAAAATTAACATTTTATTGTATACATTTAATATGTATGTAAAAAGTAGATCTAAAATGTACCTCAAAGTTTAAAAATTCATGCTCATTTAAAATTAAACAGTTTTTTGTTTCTCTTGTAAAGTTGCCAAAGTGGGCTGGTAATTTACTAATTAAGGTAGCGATATGTTATTTATGCTCTGCCACAATATGTCATAATATGGCGATTGTTTGGGCACACCATTTGGGAAAGTAAATTAAAAAATATTTGTTTATCTCCTTTAACGGGGATAGGGACGTCCGAGAGTTATTATTTATAAATTCAAAATAATGAGAATATTATTAAATCATTGAAGAAGATAATATTGACACATCCCAAATGAACCACGAAACCGAAAAAACAACAGAAATTAAAAAGATTTCAGTCGGATCTGGGACTCGAACCCAGGACCTCTACCTATCCGGGGTAACCGCTTCACCAACTTAGCTAATGAGACCAGTTCAATTTACGCCATTTACACCGATATCATACTTCAAGACTTGTTAATATTGTCCTCCATTTTTATAAATCCCATATTATTGGCTGCTATCCTTATGATGATTGCAAAGTTTCATCCCGAACTCAATTGCAATCTGAATAGAGTCTCGGGTATACATACCCGATTTTTATTTATATGAGACATCTATTTACAGACTTATTTTACATATGGGATTTATAAAAATGGAGGATAATATTAACAAGTCTTGAACATGAAGTATGATATCGGTGTAAATGGCGTAAATTGGACTGGTCTCATTAGCTAAGTTGGTTAAGCGGTTACCCCGGATAGGTAGAGGTCCCGGGTTCGAGTCCCAGATGCGACTGAAATCTTTTTAATTTCTGTTGTTTTTTCGGTTTCGTGGTTCATTTGGGATGTGTTAATATTATCTTTTTAATGATTAAATATTACAACGAGGTTTACAAACTTCAATAAGTTATAAAAAATAAAGAGAATACATATTATTGTTCAATATGTTAAACATGGTGTTTTTAAAGAGAAAAATATTTATTACGTTTTTTTTAAATTTGCATGGGCTTAGCATTTATCAAAATAAAATGAGAAACATTACACATTTCTTGACCGTTCTACGCATGTTTTACAAAAACGTTTAAAAAGTTTAATATCCTTTAAAAATGCTGTGAAGGTTTTTCTTTAACATGTTGATGAGATAAATTAAAAAAAAAACAGTGTGTATTTTAAATTTTTCATAAACACTATGTAACTTTAAGGTATTTTTTTTAGTTTCTTTAATGTGGATTATAAATCTTTGGTTAAGTTTATTTACAAAAACGTAACGAGAAAGGATTAAAAATATTTTTCTCCACATTAAAAATTATATTAATATTTTAAATATTTTTTAAACATACAATAGAACGGTCAGAAAAAGTAATATTTCTGATTAGATTTTGATAAATGCTAAGCCTGTGTAAATTTATAAAATAGTTAATAAATATTTTTCCATTTAAAAACATTATGTTTATCGTATTGCGTAATAATACTATCAATATTTCGAAATAATAAATAATTCCGCTCCGACGTCCCTCTCGCCCTTAAATACAGAAAGTGTTGTGACTGTTAACCATCAATATGGCTTAAATAATTTTGTTGTTTTATGATGCCCCATTCCCATTGAAAATTATTTGCACACAAATATAATGTGTTCTTCAAAATATGATATGTAAAAACTGATTTTTATAATAAGTGCATATGTAATTTCTTAAGTTGGATGTCCTCTTGCGTATATGTGTGACTATGATAACTTATATGTACACAAATGGTACACCAAACCTTATTTCGTGAGGTTACTACCAAAAGCTGGTAACTAACAATAACTTTTTTTTTTGAGTAAACGTAATTTTAATGTTTGAGTTTCATTCTAAAATCAGGGTTACAGGCAATATTTTCATACTTAATTCTGTAATAAAATCTTGAGTTTGGCTTGTGCATTGAATATCTTACTTTTGTAAGTGCTCTTACAATTTTTTTTTTTGTTTAATAATGTTTTCCACAAAAAATAAATAACTAAAAACCCAGTTTAACAAAATAAGAGAGGCCTGAAACTTATTCCAGACATAGATTTACATATAAAATCATTACTAACTCCAAATACATAAAATATATGGAGTTACCAGCTTTTGGCGGCAATCCCAAAATTTTTCAATTTACTGTACAACATTTTTTCTTTTTGAACCATTATCCTGAGAAGTGTCATTTTTGTGTCACATTTTTATCTCCAGGACTGTACTATTAAATGTCCTTCTGGCTGTCCGTGCTCTTACTAATGGCTGTTTGTGGGATTATTTTTTTACAGGTGGATTTTCAAGCAATATATAAGTTCAAAGTAATTTCGAAACACGAGGCGAATCGGACGCTTAGAGTTGAAATACTCGATGAGAAGAACAAAAAACAATGCAATGGAACTTTGAAACCCTGGATCCCCTTTGCCTTATGCCGATCCACCATTTCCCACAGACTAAGCACAGGTGAATAATACAAGTAGCTCGCTCTAGCTATGGCAGTGACAAGGATCATATATAAATAGGAATTACGTTAAGCATTGACTAGTAACATACGCGGGCATTGTTGACTTCGGTGAAACGAGGGAAGACAGCTTTAATTTAATAAATATTATGAAATTATTTGTACTCTGCCTGACAATTTACCAAGCAATATATTTTATAAATAAATCTAGATGTGCCAACAAAATTCTTTGTCATTCATCTCTGTCATCATTCTCCTATCATTTCCATATTGTTTTCTTTCCTACGAGTTGCGATTTATCTTGAAGATTTCAGATATATGATTGCTTCATGATGAGAGCTCCTTTTTAATGTTAAACATCAATAAATACGTTTTCATTTCATCACTAATGATCTACCACTTTACTAATATTTCAACAAATTATCCGCATAATTTTATTGAACATTCTGTACATAGACATTTAAACCTGCACCGTGCGGTTCTTGCCACGATAAATTCTTTTTTCTTGAAAAAACACCACAACAGTATTTCCATTTTGGGAACTCTAAATTCTTGAATGGAATGCCATTGTAATTAAAAATAAAATTTGTTCCACTTGTTCCGGACCGGTTTAACCCTGCTATAAGAATGCAAACAGCCTGGTTCCTAATAAATACGTCAAGTATATGTATAAAGTTGATCACAATAATTTGGAAGATCCACAACTCCACAATAAGAAAGCCGATATTCCCACCCCCTAACAGCTGCTTTTGTAACTAATCCTTATATGTATGTGTGTTAATATAAGCGTAGCTGATAACTTTGTTGTAACCTCTCCCCTTTTCTCATAAATGAAACATGTAACAGAAGGAGAGGTTATAACGAAACTCTCAGCGGCCATAACATTGCCTCTACTAGGTATTTGAATGGTTGGATGTAACAAATGCAGTAACATTTGCATCAAGTACCTATATTTTTTACATTGCTGTAAAAAAATCAGCATTGATCAAAATATTTAACATACAGCGAAACCCGTATTTTACGTCCCCGGATTTAACGTTTTCTCGCCAATTACGTGTTATTATTTCAGTCCCGATGTATTTTAGTACATTTATTACCCGATTTTTACGTTTTTTTCCCGCAATTTACGTCGAAAATATTCAAAATGTGTGATTTACGCGCGCTTGACAATGAGTCAGCGCAGAAGACACATGTTTATCTGTCGTGCCGTGATTGGTCGGCCGTACGGCGCGAAACGCCGTGATTGGCCGCCCACTTTCAATTTTAGCTATCTGTGCCGTGATTGGACATGATAATGCGCCGGCGCAGTTGTCACATTTGTGGCGTTCAAAACGAAACTTTTAAATGTATATATACAATTGAAAAAGAATTAGAGAAAAAAAAAATTAAACAAACTAATCTACATAATTTTCTTAATAATATATGAAATATTTTTTCAATACTCAACTAATCTTCCTACATAGTTTTTTTTTATAATAATAAAATATGTATTATTTTTTCAACCAAAAAAATTAACTAAGATTATTTTTTAAAAAAAAGTTGTTTTTTTCATTTCCCCCGATTTACATTTTCCCTCCATTTAAGTTTTTTTTTTTCAGTCCCTTGAAAAACGTAAAATAGGGGTTTTACTGTATTTTCACTTGAGTGTTAATCATGCTAACTCCTCTGCGTGCTTTTGGTCATTAACCCCATTTTCATTTATAAGCTATTGTACTGGTCGTAATATATTTACTAATGGTTTGTATTATAGCAGATTGGTAAAAATGCTAGCAGACCTAAAGTTATTGTTACATTTTTATCTTTACTTGCAGTTGATTTAACATCAGAGAAGCTAAATAATAGTAACTTGCAGCCCGTGTTTTACAAGGATTTGGCAAAGTATGTATTGCAAAAACACTAAATATGGAATGTACCTTATTTCTTTTTCCAGTTTAAAAACACAATATTTATTGAGATAAGAAGTATTTTTATATTGAAATAACTGGGTAATTCAAATAATGTTAAACCCATGCTATTTTTTCTACGATTTTTTAATTTCTTTTAGATTAACTGTCTCCGCAGGAACTCGTGTACTGTTGGTGAAATTCATTGATTTTGCTAATGTGTTTATACAACTAGCCGATTCTGAAAGCAAGTCTGAATTTGTGGAACACCGTGAGAAGATTGCGTCATATGGCCTCCAAAGTAATTATTTTATTTATTTTAATAATCATCTTTTACTGGTTTTTCTACACTCAGCTTAACATATTTTGCTTTATGGCATCTGCAGTCATGAATGTACAAAAACCCATATCGGAACCAATGGCCTATCTCGACTGTAGAGAGAGGTATTATAATGTATGATATAATACTTACGTATTGAATTCTGCTGTAATTGAGTATTTCCCTCATAGGTCAGCCCCTCTGCTATTTTCCGCTCGAGGGACAGGTTGTGTTGGCTCCAGCCTATGATATGTACAACAGAGTAATGGTGAACAATATTGATGGAGATGAATGCACTGTATTATTTTTGGATACTGGTAAGTTTGATCATGATTTTTACCCAAAGCAATATCAAGTTTGTACTAACAAAGGTTGTACAAAAGTAGGTTTTTTTGTGAGAATCCTTGAATAAATTTATATAAACACATCCTCCAAGTATTGTAGTTGTTACACTTTTGTGAAATTGGTGTTCATAATGACTTTTTACAAAACATCACTCCGGGGTGTTTTAACCCAATTCATCGCGGTGCTACAACCCCTGTTCGCATCTAGGAAATGCCGCCGGATGTCTTCATATAATGGCATAAGCTTGTTGTCACCTTTGTACACCAGACACTATTTTTTTAATGGCTCCATTTTCTTAATCAAGAATGAAAAAAAAAGAGAAAACAATTCCTCAATCCCTATCCTAATTATAGATTACGTTATTATTATTTACCTTGAAAACAGATCATTTACTTACTTAACCCTTTGGATGTTTAAATCGACTAAAATTACCTGCATAATTATTTTTTTTGTAAATCGACTTTAATAGTCTGCGAACCCTAAAACTGTTGTGAATCTAAAGTCAACCTACGCTAAAGACAACCCTATGATAAGAAAATGCGTTTTTTTTGTGTGGGTTTTACAAAAGGGATAAATGGAGTAATTTGTTTTATTTGACACTTCCATAGGATTAAAACCACTGAACAGATAATCCCTAGAAGTGTAATCTATACCAATTTGAATGAAAACTAATGGCCCCACTTTACATAAGATCTTTTTATTCCTAGGTCCCTACACACGCCAATGAAATTGACTAACTCTTCAAGACAGTATTTCAATATTCAAAAATGTTTAATCAATTTTACCAGAAGTAAGGAAAAATTAGCTAACTTCAGGCACACCGACACATAGCTTCAACACACTTCGATCAGTTAATCTCTTCAGTGGTTTTTTATAAAGTTATTGATTGCAGTCAATCTTTGCTCCTGAATATTTGATAATTTGAATCATGTTACATTGTTATTTAACGTTTAATAATATTCCAGGCGACCAGAAATTGATGAATGTGGATGAGCTAAGGATGAGTCCCAGGTGGGTGGGGCAGGTCCCCCCCCTGCTGTGCGTGTCTTTGGCTCAGCTCAGCACCCTGCGCTTTAACAGCGCCTGCCTCTCGGTCATCAAGAAGTTCACCTCCAATAAGACGGTCTTCAAATGCGTGAGTTGCACTTTCAAACTTGTGAACTTTTTATCTTTAAACTTTGCTGTTCTCATACTACTCAAACATTGATATTTTGCATGATTTTTTTTCAGTCCAATTTACAAGCATTTTTATTTTTTATTTACAGTTTGGATTTTTATAAGTTACTAATAACTAGCACCCGTCTTTGCCTAGCTCCAACACTCTTTTTTTATAGTCAACTATTTTGTAAAACCTTCCAAACTCATTTTTTTAAATTATTTTAATTTTCAAGTAAGCCGATGATTATTTATTGAGCAACAAAATGGCAATTTGTCTAATTTTTATTTTTTTTCCATCAAATCCATGTTACAAATTTCCATTGGTCATTATGAAAATTACACAGTGAACTGAAAATAATACCTCTCGAACGGTGAGCTCTGGCATTGTGATATTTGTGTCCCTTTTTCAGTCTAGAATTTCTAAAAGCTAGTTTTTTGGGCAAGCGTAACAGCATAACCCGTTATGCGACGGCAGATGATTAAACTCTGGCACAGAATTGGAATGTTGTTATTTTAATAAATTATCCTATCCTGATTGACCATTTGTAACGTCAAATGTGATAAAAGTTCAAACACCTAGTCCTCGGCGAGTCATCGTGAACTTGGAAATATCCATTTAGCAGTAAAAAAAAATAAGACAAGACCATAATTAATATGTTTTTGTTTGTTTTATATTTTTCATCTGTTCAATAAGAAAAATAGTAATAATCTACCAATACCACAATCCGGTCTACGGTGAAGCCTGGTAGCAAAGCTAGTCCTACCGTAAATACAGAATTTAGCACAGAGCAGGACTGATCGAGCATATTATTAACATTTTTGGTGATTAGTGGCAAAGCTGGTCCTACCGTAAAACAGCATTTAGCTCAAAATAGGACTGATCCTGCACATTATTAACATGTTTGGTGATTAGTGGCAAAGCTGGTCCTACCGTAAAACAGCATTTAGCTCAAAATAGGACTGATCCTGCACATTATTAACATGTTTGGTGATTAGTGGCAAAGCTGGTCCTACCGTAAAACAGCATTTAGCTCAAAATAGGACTGATCCTGCACATTATTAACATGTTTGGTGATTAGTGGCAAAGCTGGTCCTACCGTAAAACAGCATTTAGCTCTAAATAGGACTGATCCTGCACATTATTAACATGTTTGGTGATTAGTGGCAAAGCTGGTCCTACCGTAAAACAGCATTTAGCTCAAAATAGGACTGATCCTGCACATTATTAACATGTTTGATGGAGGGTAAGAAAGCTAGTCGTACCGTAAATACAGAATTTAGCACGGAATAGGACTGATCCAGCACATCATTAACATGCTTGGTAATTGGTGGAGGGTAGCAAAGCTAGTCCTACCATAAAACAGAATTTATCTTGGAACAAAACTGATCCAGCACATTATTGACATATTTGGTGATTGGGGTGTTTGTTTGCAGAAAGAAATATCAAATAATGGAATGCATCTCATGGTGGAACAAAGCATGACGGATTTGAACAAGATGCTGGTCGATTTGTGCACACCCACTTGGAAGAAACTCCACGACCAAGGACAGAGCCTCTACAGTGAGTGTACACCATACAGGCAGGGTTAACTAACTTATAATGTTTGAGTGGTAGATACTCTTGGTATCAGCCCCTGGTTTAAGACCTCCATTCAGAATCAAAACTTTGCTTGAAATGGCTTTAACCGTGTATAGTGACCAACTTTGAATATCCAGGTATTACCCAACCTTCCTTTTCCCCATCTCCTTCCCCTCCCTGCTTCCTTCAGTCTCACAAAATACACAGTACCACTGACTAGGGGTAGTTGGAATTCTTGTGCGATATATTTATTTTAATTATGATGAAGTAGACTGGTGAATCTCAGAGGAGCTGTTAAGTGTGAAATAGGGCCATGGGAATGAGACAATATGGGTGTGACACTAGCCAATGATTGGCTGAAACATTCATCTGATATTTTTCTGTCATATAAACATTATTTGTATTCACTCTTTGAATCAGAAATCACATGTTTTTTTTAAAATCATGCTGTATTTAATTTGCCCCCATTTTTACATCTGACATTTAAAAGTTAACAAAAATTGAGGCCGTTGCCATAATTTAATTTTTTTTAAATGAGAACACCAAGATGGCTCGTGGAAAAAATAAAGTGTGTTTAAAAAAGTACAATGGTCCAAGTGCATATTTTTTACTTTAACCAAACGGTCTTCAGAAATTAGTGGTACTTTCCGAAAGGAGATGATTCTACATCATATTCTAAGACAATTTTATATTTTAAAAAATTTCTATTATTTAACTCCTTTCAAGGAAAATAATTAATTACACGGAAAGACGATTTTTTTTGTATTTTCGAAATGTATGTATCAAAATACCCATTTATTAGATGTTAAATCAAAATAAAACAAAATCTAATTCACAGATCAAACTTATACATTTTTTTAAACATTAAAATAATCGAGATATATTGTTTTGAATTGTTTCCAAAATGAACTGTAAAAATTTGAATGTGAATTTTTTTTAATGTAAAGACAAATTGTGGTGCCACAATAATGAAAAAAAAATTGTTCCATTTTATTGATTGTCCACATTTTATTGCCAAGCTATATGTATATTTTTTAAAACTTTACATATAAACCCTAAGGTCTATTAATAAAGGGAGCAAGTCGGTACCCGCTGTAAGTATCAAACATGATCCATCTGTCTGTTAGCCAAGGGTCCTAAACACATTTCATTTTCTAAGGGTTGTTTAATTTATTGGTAGAAATACTAGTCTCATGAAACACCACACTACTACGTATCTTCACCCACTTGACTCCAGCGTAGTTGTTGGGATAGGAAGAACTTGACTAGAACCCCTTGACTTCTCCAGCCCGACTCTCTCAACCCATCGCCTTGCATCATAGTGCGAGAGATGGATTAGTACATCCGTCACTATTAGACACACCGACCCCCCAGATTCCTATGCACCCCTTATACCTTTACCTTCCCAGAACTTCCTCTCTTTCCTTTCTTTAAAAATATCCTCCACACAGCATCCTCAATGATGACATAGGCCCTGGAGGAAATAATTTTCCTCAAGGCCTCCTGTGTGCAGTCAGTGTTAAAAAAAAAAACTGTTCAGTTGTCTATCCTCTCTTTCTCAACCTTTACATAACTGAAGAAAAAAAAATTATGCATGATCCGAAGGAGGTCACTAGGGTCTCAACCTTTACATAACTGAAGAAAAAAAAATTATGCATGATCCGAAGGAGGTCACTAGACTCTTAATATTACTTAGCTCTCAAATATTAGTTACTACTGTTTTAACCGGATATCGCCCATCTTCGGCCAGCAGGTCATTATATAATCCAAAACTGTAATAGAAATAGTACTTTTAGTAGTATAGTAATAATATCTGCTTTAAAAACGAAACCATTTTTTATGTATGTAAATTTATCATCTACTTGAGTAAGATTGGTATTTTTGTTTTTTTAAATTTGTTATTTTCAACACTGGCGCAATTTGCAATGCAAAGAAAACCTTTGAACTTGTTTAATCTGGAAGGTTCTTCCCAATGTGTGAGCATTATCTGCCAAACCAAAATGAAGTATCGAACTGGTGAATTAAGAATAAATTCATTTGACTAGGTGAACCAAACTGAATTGATTGCAAATGAATCTGCCCATGTTTAATGTGATGCAAAAAACGACTTAGATATCGCACAAAACTCTCGTTTGGGGTAAGTGAATTCCCCCCTTCAGAACGGGAGTGTTAAAACACAATATTCTGAAGTGTCTGGTGTTCGTGTATAATTTTTAAGGTAATGCCACTCTAGCACTTAGAAAAACATTCTAATTTCAACATTCTTTAAAGGGAATATAGTGAATGGAACACAAAATTTAATTAAAAGCCTTTATTTTACATGCTTTCAAATTTAAAAAATTTAACAAATTTAAAAAAAATTGTAATTGCATTTGAAGGTGCGTCTTCTTATGGATAGCTTTCCACAGCCGGACAGATTTCGCCTTCTATTTTTTTTACCTTGAACTAAAACCAAAAAAATTTCAGTTTGACATAAAATTATCTTGGGAAGGAATGTATGGAAAATAGAAAAAAAAATTGTGATAATTGTGAAAAAAAACCATTTTTTGATAAAAAATTTCATGAAAAATAATTATTAACTAAAAGTTTACAACGAAACATAAAATTCATACTCACTTCCGTAGATAATAGTTGTTAAAATTTCAAGTGAATTAATTAATATATGCAGTAGTCATGTTTCTGACCAGTTTGAAAAATGTGGACATCGTAGCTTCATTTGCAGCGTCATGTCAGTCAGCAGGGGTATGGGTCTGAAAGCTGGATGTAATGCTCGCCAACTACCTTGCAGATATTGTAATCTCGTTCACAGAATAAGCACTGACCATTTCCCCTTATAGAACTTATTCTACATGTGTGATGCATTCATTTTCATACTAACCCTCCCAAATATTTAGTTTGACTTTTTGGGAGTGTTTTATTACTATATCTAGTAATTTGTACTGATTTACACTAATATGATGAATGTATTTTATACAAAATTCATTGACTTTTTTAACTGTCTCTAAATAATTTTATGTAATAACATGTATGGCACATCTGCACCTTCACCAGCCGGTATATTGCCATTATATTGCACCAGTCGAAGAAAACCGGCTGGTAACTGGTGGCAGTCTGCCAACACCGTAAGTGTGTAGTGCTAGAAATTAACTATAATATGTGATCAATACTCTAGTCACTAACTTTAAAAGGTTGAATTAAATTCAAGTAGTTGTGTGTGTAGTTGATAAGTTAATGTCTCTCCATTGAAATTAATATTACTGTTTTGATCTCATTTTAATAAAAAAATCTGTAGAATTCCATTTTAAAAATGTAAGTAGTCATTTTTAAATTTAATTTAATGGTAGATTATTACATAGTCTTACAGTCTTATATGATTAAATACATCTTGTTGAAGATTAATTGAATTCATGAGATTTCATACTTGCTAAATGTATTAATTCAGGTATATTTTTTCTGTGTATTGATTGTCCTGTGTCTGTTTATGATATTCAAATATAAACATTTAATCCTAAAAGTGTTATTTTATTTGTATTTAGTTCATACCTCTGATCTGAGGTACTTGTTACGTGAATATGTCCATTTTCAACCTTGTGCATTAAGAATATTTCCAGTTACATATTTTGTCTATACCCACTGCAATCTGTCGTTTGATATTATAACCTAACCTAGCATATAAATCAATGGGTGTGTGTTAATCGATCCTAACCTTATTTAAAGTACCTTAAGTGAATAAAATTGAAAAGTACCAATGTGTTTCATATCCAACTAATAAAGTTTATACTTCAGTTGACAGTGAAACTCTCTTATGAAGTTTGCCAATGGACCGAATTAAATACGCATTGGAAAAACCTTGTACATATGTGGGATAAATGAAACCTTTTTTCAAATTCAGTCTTGCAAGGGACCAAAATTATTTTTCTTTGCACGAAAACTTAAGTGTGAGTTTCACTGTATATAGGTTTTTTTTCACCGATTATAATGACAGGTCGATGATAAACGTGCTTGGTATATCTTATAATTATTAATATTAACTATTTTCTCAGTTCAAAATTTGGAAACAATTGTGCAACAACATTGTCAACTAAAATAAATGCGAGGAACTCCATCAGAGGTATGACTTGTCTATTTACATAATAATCTTCAATTGAATTTTGCATGTGTGCTTTGACAAAATATAATATGTTTCAATACCTCCTAAATGACAAATGTACAATACGAAATGTGAAAACCCTCTTTTAAGAAGTTGACTGGTCCCTTGAAAAACTACTTAAAAGGGTTTCACTGTAAGAGAATTGTGTTTTTGTGAGGAATGTAGTTGAACTTTGGATTAACTTGTGCAATCTCCGTTGTTTCAGATTTACCTGTTGCGAATTTTGAAGAAATTCGTTATGTTCCGCTGAGGGCCAACCAGAAGGTCAGGATACTGGACTCCACCATGATGATCATCGGAGCTGTCTCGTGCATGCCGGACTTGCCACTGTGGGACAGCAAGCTAGATGACCTCACCAAGGAAGTAATGATTTGAACTTTCTAATTTAAAGCCACAGCAGTGCATATAACAATTTATATATCAAAATAACCAACAATCGTCAAATCTGTATTTTTTTTAAACAATAGCACACTTTTTTTTATTATTATCAAAATTTATTACAAATTGAATATAAATGAAAGGTTCATTTCGGCTGCACCCTGAAAATTTTTAATGGAGAACATTGTTTACTGCATTTAATCAAATGAATATTGTAATCATTCAGATGTATATATCAATACACCAGTTCAATACAGAAACAAGTCCAAAAAACGACTTTTCGAGTTATTACCATCATTGTATTTCTACATACTCTTATTCAATATTGCCACTGATATTGCAGAATTTTCTTCATGGAATTATGTACATATAACTTTTTGCTACAGCTGACTTGTTTCCTTCTTAAATTCATATACCCTAGCCATACTACATTTATTTGCTCATCAATGGAACTAAAAACATATATTGCTTTTCACCTGTCCTTATGTTTTCCAATTTCATTTAACCCTTCCTGGCCGATGCAGCCAACTGATTTGACATGTCTCTTTCTATATCTCTGTAAATATATTAAACACAGGGTTTATATTTTAGGTGTTCCTCAGCAATACATTTATGTATTAGACCAAATAATTAAATATACATAAGTATTTAATAAAATTGGGAAGAAGTTAGTTAATACGAGTTGCTATCATAATAATGATGTACGAGATGTGTTCAAAAGAAAAGGTGAATTTTGAATTTTTTCGAAAAGTATTTATTTATTCATCAATATCCATTTTCTCCCCTTCAAAGTAATCCCCTCAGATATAATGCACTTATGCCAGTGCTTCTTCCAATCCTAGAAGCACTTCTGGAATGCGCTTTTCAGTATGGCCATCAGCTCGCTCTTCGATTCTGACTTTATCTCATCAATTGTGGCAAAACGCTTTTCTTTCATTGGTCTCTTCAGTTTCGGGAATAGGAAAAAGTCATAGGGAGCCAAATCTGGTGAAAACGGTGGTTGAGGCATGATTACGGTGTTATTTTTGGCCAAATAATCACGAACAAGCATTGATGTTTGAGCGGGTGCATTATCGTGATGCAAAATCCATGATTTGTTTTTCCACAATTCCGATCGTTTGAGCCGTATTGCTTCATGCAAACGTTGCATAACTTCCTTGTAGTATTATTCCTTATTAACCGTACGACCTGTTGGCAAGAACTCATACACCACGCCATTGTAATTGAAGAAAACAGTGAGCAAAACCTTCACATTTGATCGAACTTGGCGTGCTTTTTTCGGTCTTGGCTCTTCTGGCCGCTTCCATTGGGATGATTGGGCCTTGGTTTCGACATCATAACCATACGAGTATACCCACGTTTCATCACCAGTTATGACCCTTTTGAGCAAATCTGGATCGTCGTTGACGTCATTCAACAACTCCTGAGCGATACTAATGCGACGTTGCTTTTGCTCAAAATTTAGCAATTTCGGAACAAACTTCGCTGCCACACGTTTCATGCCCAAAACATCCGAGAAAATTGCATGGCATGAGTCGATTGATATGCCAACATCCTCTGCAACTTCCCTAATAGTGATTCGACGATTTACCAAAACCAACTCTAGGACGCTCATTGTCATTAACATCTTCTCGGCCTTCTGTAAAGCGCTTGTACCACTTATAAACACTTTTTGAGACAAAGTAGACTCGCCGAATGCCACAGTCAACATTTTAAGTGTGTTAGAGCACTTTATTCCATTTTTAACGCAAAATTTAATACATATTCTTTGATCCATTTTATTCAAAAGTAAAAAAATCGAAGAACACACAAAAACGTGACTAACCTTTCCAGTTGTCAAAAACAAACAACTAATCCAAAATGACTGATAATGCTAACATATGATAAACATATGCGTACCAACATAACAAAAAAAAAATTCGATAATCCAATGTACACAGCCCGCGAAAATTCAAAATTCACCTTTTCCTTTGAACACACCTCGTATATACATATGTCTTTGTGCATTGATAACTTGCCTAGTGGTGCAGCGGTGAGCGAGAATGGTAGGGGGTTTTTCTCACCTTTCCACGATATCCGGTCCTCAATAATAGCCGGCGATCTGCCAGTAGTAATGATCGTATCATATGCTATTTATATGAGGCCGATGTTTTTTCCTCGGTTTCAGGACTTCTTCACAATATTTTGTTATGTACATCTGTACTATTAATAAAATGATTTACATAAGTAATAAATTAATGTTAACTATTTATTTTTATCCAACTTAATTCTAAATGTGTGGCCTGTACAGTGAGTGTTAGTGCTGTACAGTAAGGGATTTTCTAGCACCACAAGGGAAGGGTTAAAAAACGTTAATATGTGTATATTCAATATAATTTATTTAGACTTACATCTGTCTTGAATTGTGTATGGATATGATTTAGGGATCTCACCACCAATAGTCCTATGTTATTTGACTTTTGGGTTAAAACAATTGTCCAGAAAATTGCCTCACAGATTTTTTTTGCATTTGTATGTGTATTTGCATCTGCGTGAATTTTTTGATTGATTGATTAATTGTGTGTTTTAGTTTGAAGGATACTGCAGTATCATGACTGACCCATATTTACCCCGCCAATATGAAGTGTGTCTCTACAAGAATGAAGGTAATTTAACTATGTATTATTATTTAATTACATAGTTTTCAGATAAATTTTTTTTTTTTTTCTTTTTATAAGGAGAAAATGTACTTTCAGAAAAAAGTTATTTGTACTATCATGTAATCTCCTGAAGTTGCTGCACTTTATACCTTTGTGTAATAATCTTAACTAGCAGATTAAAAACCCGCTGTAGCGGGTTTTCTCTGCATTGCTGACATTGCACACCTCCGCGCTGATAAAACGGAAAACTTTTGAACATGCGTAAAAAGGACACAGTATGTTCATCATGGTACGAATTGTATTGCAGACTATTTTGTGTATGAGGGAAAGTTACCATTTCTACTATTCGCGCCTACATGGCGATTAACATAGGACTCTAGGACATTAATACTGTAAGATATTTCATATTTCGATATAATTATGGTTTTCAGCTGGCAAATGGTTCCGCGCATATGTGGTGGAAGTGCAGGGAGACATGTTGAACCTCCACTCCATAGATGACGGCAGAATTGTAAACAATATTCATTTTAGTAATGTCAGGAAAATGCCTCTTGAGTATTTGGACTATCTACCCGCCCTGGCATCACTCTGCACATTGCAAGGTAATTTTATGTTTACACTATATTTAATCTTTACCGATTAATCGTTTTATTTAGCAATCTCTTACTCTATGATAGTTACTTTCTAGCAGTAACCTGATAATGTGTATAACATAGCTGTGTATTGTCTGTTTTCGTAGAAAGCAATTACTTTGTGGTTTGACATATCATTAAATAACAAACACTCTGTTTTGAGCCACTAATTTATTTTAAACATATCACCAACTGGTTTCGCTTATCCCAAGCTTCGTACGGATAAAATTTAAAACTAAATAAAATTATATAGAGTGAGGATATTTATAGGTGAGACATAATACCAAATAGAGTAAGATCCCTCCCTCTTTTGACGTTCTATCTCTTTCTTTTTTATATGTTGTCCCATTTTATTATAATATGTAATCATATCTCTGTCTCACTGTTACAGTGTTTCATTTTATATTGTGGTCTCCTTACTCTATTTTGCATTATTTCACACCTAATATATATGCTCAGTGCTCACTCTATGTATTTTTTTTTTTTTTAATTTAACCTGATGAAGCTTGGGATAAGTGAAACCCGTTGGTGATAGATTACTGGTTCAAAACAAAGTCTTTGTTTTATTTAATAATATGTATTATCTTTTCTTAGCGATATCCGCTTACCGGTTAGTAGCTACTTCTATTTGTTTATTATAATTTCATTTTACTTCTCTTCGTTCATTATAATTCCATTTTACTTCTATTTGTTCATTATAATTTCATTTTACTTCTATTCGTTCATTATAATTTCATTTTACTTCTATTTGTTCATTATAATTTCATTTTACTTCTATTTGTTCATTATAATTTCATTTTACTTCTATTTGTTCACTATAATTTTCGATTTTGTAGAAAGTATTACCTAGCGACTACGCTTTGAACACCCCCTGTTTTAAATGAATAATTGTTAACCTTTTAACGAGCATTTTTTAATTTTTTTTTTTAAACATTTTCGAATGTTTTTTTGAATTCTTTTTTATTTATTCATTTATACAATCTTAATGTTATAAATGGGGTATGGTACTGTGCGTGTCTCACTAGGAGAGCCTGTGTTGAGAGCAGTCAAATGCATGCGGTACTGAGATTTGACTTTTTCCCACATGCATTTAGCAGAGTATTTGGTTAATTATGTTGACTTTTAAAATGTATATAACCATATCTAAATAGATATATCAACCGTGCTGCTTTGTTTTGTTTTTTTTTTAGACTTTCCTTCTGACCCGTCAGAGAAGTTGGTGAAGAGGGCCAATGAAATTATTGATGCCAACGGTGTATTTACAATTACCACTTTGAAGAAAAATTCTGAAGGAGCTTATGACATTTCAATAAAAAGTCTGACAGATGCTCTCCGCCTAGAGGGCCTTTTGTAAATACCATTGCATCCCCAAATATTTTAGTTTGTATTAAGTGCTAATTTTACAAACTTGAAACAGAAGGTTTTTATTTACAATGAAACGAAGAGATTATTTTCTTTAAGACCTGTAAGCTAACATTACATAGGATTATTGACTATGTATTTTTCCATAAGTTAGTGATGTTGTAAGTATTATACTATAATTACAATCATTTTAATTTTTTTGCTAATGCTTGATGAAATTTTGTTTCACATTTATAACCAACAATCACAGTTATTAAATAAAATGATCTGATTCTTTATAAAAAAACATATTGTTTTCTTTCCGTGACACCCCACTAAGATGCCTTATCATTTTTAAACAGATGCACCAAAAGTGAGGCCAACATTAGGGAGTTTCTCAAGAATGGTTTCTATTTCTCAAATATCAATTCTTCTTTCGTCATCCTCTCACCCCTTGTAAAGTCTGACTTCCATAATACGGGCGTGTGCCTAAATGCGATCAATGTGTACTTACAATATGGTTGTATCACCCCAGCCAGGAGCACTCCTGCCACCGTGTGACCGGTACTCAGGGGCACTGTTTTGTTATGACTTGGAACTAGTACTGGGCGTTGACGATAATTCCATCCAACGCCAAAGCCGTTATCGTTGATGATTTTCAACTGTTGAAAATAACTGTTGGAAATAACTTTGATACTGCTAGAATACCCGTTTTCCGTAGGACTGTTTACATTTTGAGTCTACTATTGCTCCGTACTCGGTGAATTCTCATTATTTACCTCTTTTATTAATATTTTATAGATACAGTGCTATCTGGTACATTCACATATTATTATTATCATAAAGCATTCAAATTGTACAAAAAGCAGGTCTAAGTATTTCGCGCATCTGATTTTTTTCAACGATATTACTAAGCTAAATCGTTACAGATCAACAAAAAATAGTTTTAAAACACAGTCGTCAATCTTTTGTTTGTCTTCTCTACCCAATTTTTGAGGAATAAATGAAGTGATGTTTTGTTGTTTTCTTTTTGTACCAGCAACTGAAATAGTTGTAGATGGTGCAGGATTATTAGGCTCAGCTGAACACCCAGGAACAGTGACATCATGTATTATTGGAGCTTCTGCACGTCCAATATTAGAAACCGTTCTGAGTTGTTCAACTTCGTTAGATGTGGCAGTCCCAAATGAACAAAATTATATCGGGTGCTTGTTCTTTAAATGGCTTTTTTTGTAATTGTTGATTTGTATGAAACTGCATGCTTACAAAAATTATATTTTGCAATTTTTGTATTTTCGTCAGATTGGAAATAATTCCACAAATCACTTGGATAATTCTTCGCAATTATGTTATTCACTTAGGAAATCATTTCACTTAATTAATTATTTCCAGTTCAAACACACTAAGCGTTTATTACTTTATAGTAAGTATAATAATTACTTATTATTTATTCACAAGTCAATCTTCACTAAAACTGAAAACAAGTAGTAAACACTTTATAAATATACTTGTGTGTATATTACTAGGTAGTTTTAGTAGAGCGGAATATATTGTTTTATATGTATTATTATTTTATACTACGTTACAAATAAGTCTAGACAAATATTCTCCGTTGTATTGATGTTAACTATTAAAAGTCAAAACGCACTATAAATTATTAATAAATTCTAATCCAACCTCAATTACTTGCATAATCGGTGTTTTCACTTCGGAAATAAATAAAAACAGATCTAATATACGCGCGAAAAGCCAGTACAATCAAACTAAACGATCGATCGATCGATACAACACTAAACATAAAAAAGTAATAAATAATGATCCCAATCGTATCAGGGAATCCCTTGTAATGGGAAATATGCCGCACACATATAGTAATAATAATCCATTAACATCGTTGAAATTTTTGGTGCCAATACTGTTAAAAAGTGGTACCCAGCTGACGGCGTTGAAAAATATTCGCGTGTTAAAATTATATTCTAACGCCTGTTAGATATATTAGTATTGATAAATATCGCTAAATGCTATTTTTTTGCTTCCCAACGATATTCTTCCTTGACGCTTGGCACTATGTATCGGCAGTTTGGAATACCGAAATCCAAAACAAACGTCTAGTAGGAAGGTACATAACCAAAAGACCATTCCAAATATCGCATAACATTGCTCACGAAGTGTAAACTGTTAACCCTTTTTTTTTTTCGATAATACTGATATAACGGGTGCATAGCAGATTGACTCGTTGACTGCGTTGAAAAATTCAACGGGGATTGAGAAATATTAGTTCTGATAAATATTAGTTTAGATAAATACTGCTAAATGCTATTTTTTTCTTCCCAACGATAGACTTCCTTGACGCTTAGCGCTACGTATCGGCCGTTTGGAATACCGAAATCCAAAACAAACGTCTAGTAGTCGTCAAAAGACCATTCCATACTTTAAATCGAAAAAGGTAATGAATAAAGAAACAAAAAAAAATGTTGAGAATAGTGACGTGACCCTGTAGCTGCAGACAATGACATTCTGGATGCCTGACCTGTATCATTGATCCCAACGCATCACCGATGCATCTCCTGCCTTCCTCGTTGCCGGTAAGTTCTCAGTAAGGTAAGCGATTGTCTAAATATCTCAGGATGCAGACAGATGACACCAAAAATATGGATAATATATTTTGCAAAAAAGGATGATTACATTAGACACGTATTTAAACCAGCTGTAACCAGCCAGCAAGAATTTGTATTTCACTCAAAAATGGTTATCGCGCTCGGCGAGAGATGGGGACACCACAGTGCACTCCAGTCCCGCGGAACCAATGTATCGTACAGTGTGGTTCCGATGAAATTATTGATGAATTCTCGGTTCCAGCATTTTTACCGAATAAGTTGTCACTTGGGTCTTGAGCATGGAAGTGCGTAAACATGAAAAGTTTAACCAAATATATAACTTTACTCATCTACTGCGATTTATTTCACAGAAAATTTGCGGTAATATGTACCTACATTCAAAATGTAATATAAGGAAGATACAATTTTTTTGTTGTTAATTTTACAAATAGCGAAACTAAAAAGAAAGTTTTTGATTTGGTAATAAATATTTATATTAAAAAAACATGATAATAAATTTTATTATTATTAAAAAAACAATATTAAAGTAAATTGAAAAGCAATCGAAGACACCATATTTAAAACCTTTGTTTATTTCTGCCATTTTGGGTATTGGATAATAATATAAAAAAGCATTCTGTATAAATAATACTTATTCAAAATTAACATAACATGACAAATTTATTAGTATTTACTTACTATTATTTTATGTATTATTATTTATTTATTACTATTTTCTGATTAAAATTTACTTATTATTATTTACTCGCTACTTCTTGTTAACAAAAATATGGTCACCCTATGATTGTGGCTGATAGTTATATGGTTTACGATGAAATTATTATTATTGTAATTTATGGCTCAACTTAAATATTTACTGTAGATTTTATAGATGTTCATGGTTTGAATAACTTAGGTGTTATTTTTTTTATAATACATTGTTTCACTAAAATTGTAAAGCTGCTCATCTCAACACAGGACTGTCCTAGTGAGATAAGTGGCTAATTTATCAATAAATAAATAATAAATTAGCAAGCAACAAACATGGTATCCGGAAACTTGTGGTACAAGCAGAATCTCAGACATTGGTGAATCTACATCACATTTCTAAACGATTTAGTGCTATAAATTTTTTGGGTTTGAGCTTACGTTCACGAGTAAATCGCATCCAAAGATGAAATTTTTTAGGATAATTTGAAAAAAAAAAGGTCGCGAGGAGGTTGTTATTAGCTGTTGGTTGTCTTTTAAAAAGCGTTGAAGCGTAGACATGTCTGTGAAAGTTTTTGTTTATCCCTTTAGTTGCCAAAAAATCGGATAAAAGAAAAAAAAAACTATATCCAAGTGTTTAAAAATGAATAAATACATATATGTTTTTTTGGGTTCTCTATCCGATGTAGATTCTAAAGTTTCCCACTTGTACCACTAGTTTTCGGACACCGTGTATTGAAGACGCCATATTTTGGTGCTTTATGTTCACCTCTCGGATTTTGGATTGGGGCTTTTAACATTATATCTATTGATTCCACTGCAATAATCTATGAAATAAATAATAGTCCAGTAATTTGAAACATCCTAGCTTACATCAAATGGGGTAGTTATGGTTTTTTGATCATAAAACTCTTTGGCATTTTGTAATAAAAGATTATCTAAATCCTTCTACACTCTATACAAATAATATATATCCATCATAGCACTTGAGATTAAAAGACGACAGAATTTGAACTCAGAATCATTTGAAATGATAGATCATACCTAAATTATATTTATTCAAAATCCAAGATGGCACCATGAAGTATAATCACTGCCTATTTGAAATCATTCGTAGTGACATATTACACGTAAACCTACTCCAAGCCGCAATCCAAAATTCTTATAAGTTATTACTAAATAACAAAGTACTAACATGCCTAACTAATACAAAAGAAAGCAAAAGAAAAATCTGCGGTTAAATATTTAAATTAAATTAACGTAGGGTTACAACATTCCCGTTTGTACCACCAGTTTCTGGACACCGTATATAACAGGTAATGTAAGCATGTAACTCGGGCAACGCCGGGTATTAATGCGAGTCTATTATAAAGATTAGTTAATAATAAATAGCCGCGGTAATTACGGTTGAATCGGTCACCATAATATCCTTAATGCAGGTACACAATATATGTATATATACACATATATATGTATTCAGCTTTAGAAACAATTCTTTCTCGTGAAAATTAAACAACACATAATTATAGGTAAATTATGTTATAAAAATTATAAGTACGCATAGTAAAAAATCTGACTGAATACCATTGATTCATTCAGACTACCCTATAAGGTACCTGCATTATTAAATATATCGCTAACCAATGTTTTTCTACAAAATATTACTTCAAAAATGTTTTTGATCTGATTTGTGTTTTCTGATGAAAGATTAACTTGGTCTTTTTCTGCGCATTATTAACCAAAAAAATCTTGCAAATTAGAGCGCCACGGACAGACAAGTCTGTCCACTGCCAGATCTCAGCAGACGCTATGATTTTGGCCGGCGTAAATACGTGTCCGGCTGGCGGTAAAATATGCAAACTCAAGCTCATAAATTTATTAAAATGCTGTACTTTTGTAATTTTTTTTTCTAATTATGCCCAATTATTTAATATTATCTAAGTAAGGTAAAAAATCCTGAAATATGTCGATTAGTACATTAGTAAATAAATAGACAAATTGAAGGATTTTCGTAGCAAAACACATGCTCGGAATTTTTTATCAATGATTTTATTTAAAGTAAAATTGAATTTCCGGAACCTTGCCAAGCTAGATAATGTATTGATTTATAATACTGTGTCATTAGGTGATATGAAATATTTGTGTTTTATAACAATCGTTCATTTGAAAACATAAAAATCTGCGCAATGACCAACAAAAAATCTTTATTAAAATATATTGATAATTTTTCAAAATTTCAAATTTAATACAAAATAAAATAACAATCATTCACAATCAATTTATGTTTTTTTGTGGAAAAGAGTCGACACGTTTAGAATTCAATTAAAAAATGACTGTTTTTCAGTTGTGTCTGGTTATATCGCCTTAATAATGAACATAAATACATATGTATTTTGGCACTAGGTACATTTAATGAACTTCGGGATTCTTATTAACTGACTTATGGCGGTGGAAGACTACCGCCGGTTTTCTTCGGTTGGTATAGATTTGTATGGAAATATTTATTTATTAGTCTCTATAAAACAGTTGTACACTAATATATTTCAACAAATGGTTTGTAAATGTTTGAAACAGTTTTAAAATGGCCTTAAATGCCGAAACAGCTGTCACAATAGTAAAAACTAAATATACTTACAGAAATAACATTATTAAATTTGATTTACATTAAATAAATAAAAAAAAAAATAATAATAAATATTAGGTAACCTACACATGATGTTACTCCTTTTTTTTATTTTGACAAAGGAAGGAGTCTGATCAAATATCATAATTTTAGAATCATCAATAGGTCAAAATTTGAGCACGACCTACAGATCAGTAAAAAGCTAGCTGCCTGCCCGCATGGCAGCGGGGCGTTCTGGTCGCTAGCGGGCTCCATAGGTCGCAATTTCTGCAAATCCAGTCTGCCGCCTCTTACCAGACCTGACGGTTCACTAGCAAACACTGCTACCGAAAAGGCCAACCTTTTAGGGAAAATGTTTGCAGAAAACTCGGCCCTCGACGACCGGGGTGCCATCCCGCCGTCGGTTCCTCACTGCGGCTTCTATATGAAAAAGCTGAGGATGCGGCATCGGGATGTACTCCTTGTCTTACGGGGGCTCGATGTTAATAAAGCTAGTGGGCCTGACGGAATACCTGCCCTGGTATTGCAGAGGTGTGCTGCAGAAATCGCTCCAGTTTTAACAAAGCTCTTTAAAATGTCCCTGAAATGTGGCTCTGTGCCCTCTGGTTGGAAAAAGCGGTCATTCATCCTATACCTAAGAAAGGTGACCGCTCCAACCCGGCCAACTACCGCCCCATAGCGATCACATCAGTTCTGTCCAAGGTGATGGAACGTGTGATCAACGACAAACTGCTTACATACCTCGAGAAGAACAAAATCATTAACGACCGCCAGTATGGATTCCGGCGGAACCGCTCGTGCGGTGATCTTCTCGCGTATGTGACGCATGTTTGGGGACGGTGCCTGGAACGTTATGGTGAGACTCAAACGGTCTCACTGGACATTTCTAAGGCCTTTGACCGGGTTTGGCACCGAGGACTTGTCAACAAACTGCCTTCTTACGGACTTCCCGTTTCCTTGTGTACGTGGATTGCCGACTTTTTGAGGGAGAGATCGATTCAGACGGTTGCTGATGGTTTCATCTCTTCCTCGCATTCAATAAATGCTGGCGTCCCACAAGGATCGGTTCTGTCTCCGACATTGTTTTTGTTGCACATCAATGACCTCTTGACATGTGCACCAATCCATTGTTACGCGGATGACAGTACAGTCCATGATTGCTTTTTGTTTGACAAGCCCCCAAAGGGCACACAAACTCCAACGGCTCGGAGGGCTTTGAAACAGAGAATGGACGGTTACCTTGAGAGGGTCTCCTCTTGGGGTAAGAATAACCTCGTCGAATTTAATGTTTCAAAGACCCAATCATGTCTGATTACGTCTAAAAGGGATCGAAATGACAATCTAGTCTCCTTTAATGGAAGCAATCTTCCCAACAAGCCCTCCATTGATATGCTTGGTGTAACCTTAAGTGATCAGCTCAGGTATGGGGTCTCCATCGAAACCCGAGTAAAGTTAGCCTCTCAGAAGCTGGGCGTATTGTACAGAGCCCGCAGATACTTTAATAGTACACAACTGCTGACCCTGTACAAATCGCAAGTGCGCCCCATTGTAGAATTTGGCAGCCACCTCTGGTCGGGAGTCCCAAAATATCTGAAAAAAAACCTTGACTCTGTGCAGAAACGGGCGGTCCGTTTGATAGATTCGCCTATCTTAACAAATGGGTTGCAATCTTTGGAGCACAGACGTCGGGTGGGAATGCTGTCCTTGTTCTACCGGTATTTTAATGGAAGATGCTCCGAGGAACTAGCGTCATTGATCCCTTCGGCACCGGTGCATAGTCGGGAAACACGCCAAACGCGCGCCCAACATTTGCACACGATTGACATTTGTCACATGAGAACGGGTCGCTTCTACGACTCGTTCTTGTGTTCAACAGCTCGGCTGTGGAATGATCTGCCGGCCTCTGTGTTTCCTCCATCCTATAACATGGGTCTCTTCAAGACCCAAGTTCACTCCTTCCTATCCTCTAAAAGATCCCCCACACAGCATCCCCAAAGATGATATAGGCCTTGAGGGAAATTGTTTCCTCCTTGGTCTCCTGTGTGGAGTTACTGTAAAAAAAAAAAAAATAAATAAATGTCAAAATACTGGCAACATGCTACACAAGCTCCTCTAGTTGCCCGGGCTATAGTGAGTGATTGCGGATTGTATTGCTATTATAATAAATATTTTATTCTATTTCTAACCAATTTAGACAGTGCGCGAGCAGCGAGGCTTTAAATGTTAATACAATCCTCTTTTAATAAATATATTTATTTATTCACGCCTAGAAGGCTTTTACATATTGATACATTTATCACATAATTTTACAAAGGAGTACAATAATGTACACATAAAATAATAAATTAAGTGTAAAAGAAGGTACAATATAACAGTATGTAATTGTCACAATGAATAATAGTTTAACTTGTGGTTATATTATAACAGCAGGTTGTACAAAATAGTATAAAAGTAGTTAAGTGCATAATATTATAACATAATTGTAAAAGAAGTGAGAAGGTAGATACTATGTTAGTGGCTAGTTTCAGAGCAATAGGTGGGTAATAAAGGCAGTAGATTTATAACTACCATGACGTTGTAAAACATGAACAGTTTACAATATATGTGTTTATAAAACAGCAAACCTTTATTATGCCTGATTAATGTTTTACAGAAACGTAACATGATAAATATAACAAAAAAAGATGCACATGAAAAAAAAAACTAAGTTGCAGTAGATTTATAATTACTATGACATTGTAAAACATGAACAGTTTATAAAATACGTATTTATAAAACAACAAACCTTTATTATGCCTGGTTGGGTATTTTACAGAAACATAACATAATAAAAAACATTCAAATAAACTGATTTTTAGCTTGGACACAGTGTTGTAACGGAAAACATCAATTGAACTAAACTCATTACCAAGTCTGTGTATATATATTCATATTTCCACAGTATTTAGGTAGTACTCAAAAAATATTGTCATACAAATTATGATGGCTTTAATTTATTACGATAATCTTATAAGAATCAAGATTATTTTACTACTTAAATCATTAGATTATATTGCTTTAAATTAGATTATATGTTGTGAGGCTAAAGGTAGTGGGCAAGCGAAGAGGAAGGTTGGGAAGTACCTAGCTATTCCGATCTGGTCACTAAATATGACTAAAGCCATTCCAAGTAATGTTTTAATGCGAATGGAATTTCACCAGGGAAAGTATTTTCCACTCTGAAAGGTGCAGCAAATACATATCGGTATAATATTTAATAAAATTATACCTGATTAGGTAATAATCTTCATACATTATGTCATAGTATTGTGTTAAATGGGCTTCATGCATGTATTTTTCAATAGAAATTTAAGAATTTTCTTCTTAAAATGCGGAACTGCTAGAAAAAGGTTCTTAATTTTTTTATATAAATATGTGATTTTAGCTACTACCTCTTGACAAATCGGTTCCAACTGCACACTTTTTTAATCTGATAAGTCATTAAAAGTGCGGCAAAAAGACAAACCACCTAGAAAACCCAATCTAGCCTAACCTGATGAATATATTAAAAAAAAAAGTTAGGTTAGGTTAGATTTAATGACTTTATGTAACTTTTGAGAAGTGTGATGATTCATACGTGCGTTGAATTATCCAGTCACCGACAAATTAATTATGAACAACAAAAAAATTAAACTTACTTATGACTCAAATATTATTACATCCATACGTCGATATTTTTTTTTAAGTGCTTCGTTTTCGAAAGTAGGTACTAAAAACATTATATTAAAAAAAATCTGCGACTTTAAAAATACGATTAAAATGTTTTGAGAAAATACTACTACGTGACTTATAAATTCTTCTTGAACTGAAAAAATGTATGCAAGCGGCTCATTACAAATTCTCGATTTATTGAACACTCGACTGGGCGCAAACGTGCGCAATTACTTTCAGGCCCGGATTTATCTATAAGTTGAAGAAGCTCTAGCTTAGAGCCTCGCATTATTTTTTTTCCAATGGTCTGAATTTATCGGAGGACATAAAACGTCAAAAGGATCAAACATGCTCTCGAGATTTCTTCGATGCAGTTCGCAGAACAAATAATACATAGAGGCGCTATTTCGTGTACTATTTCGACTAATGGATGCAAAAGTCACGTGACACCCATTTTGGCACCAGCTCAGGTCAACCTGAAAATAGTTTCACTAGAGAATCAGGGGTGTGATAATTGTATATTTTGCTTTCATAATATGTATTCCTCCGTGGTATTATAATTATTTATTTTGCTTTATTACAATATTTATTTAACCACGGAAAAGTTTTACCTAGAACTTTTTTTTCAGAGGAAACATTAAAAAGTACATAGCAATTGTTGTATAACATGCACAGAATTTATTTATTTATTTTTTTATTTTGTGATAACGACAGAAGAGTCCCAACTACTACCATATACTACACTGAGGGACTGCAATCATAACCACGACATTCCCTAATACTGGGGGATTTGGAGGCCATAGGAAATGGGGGAGGGGAAAAGAATATTAAAAAGTACTGCCTATTCACATATGGTCACTAAATATAGCTAAAGCCATTTCAAGCAACATACCAGCGGAAACGGGACTACGGCATCTCCACCCCCAGGTATTTTATGTCCCTGAAGGTAGTGGTGGCAAATACCTTGCTATGCCGATCTGGTAACTAAACACGGCTGAATCCATTCAAACAACCAGGGTGATACTGAGAGTATGTACTTCTCTAGAACTAGGTGCAAATAATCTACTATGTATTATTTTAATTAAATTATGTGTGAAATAATTCACATAAATTAAGTAAAATTAAGAGGTCGCATATTTCGACAACGCGACCTATGGCGACCTACGACATAATACATCATTATTATGATAGTAAATCGTATGTGACAACCCTAATTGGTGCGGTCCACGTTTGATTGACGCGATTGAGTCAAACCAAATATTCTAACAAAATATTTGTTTTTTTTGTAAACAAGCCCATCCCTTTTAGGTGTTATTTTTTAGATTGGCGATAAACAGCTTTTCGAAGAGTAAATACTAATATTTTGCGGTGCAATGCAATTGCCTGCATTCTGTCGGGATTAATTTATTCGCAAATCGCGGAAAGGGACACGCCTAGATTCACCCCCGCTAAATTTGGTTTCTTTCCCTCACCCTAACAGCACCTCTATCTATTCTATGCTCTATGGTGCAGGTCGATAATGGCGATATTGTTGTTCCAGATTTTTTACACAAACCTCTCCGCCAGTGCTCCGAAACCTTTTCTCACCCACAACACACCAAAGTTCTTCCCATAATTCCACGGCACACCAAAAGTAAAAATATAAAAATATAAAAGGATTTTTTCATTTGAGTGAGACATACTAAAAACCATTTTGATGTTTTTCGTCATCAAGATTAAAAAAAGAAAAGGTGATATTCGTTTTCACAGCGGAGAAAAACCATTCTCGTATTCATACTGCAGCTTATTCACGATCACAAATACAGATTTTTTAAATTTACTTTCGTATTCACAGTGGAGAAAAACCATTCTCGTAGTTTGCAGTATTCATGTTCAAAATAGTCGTATTTGCAAAGGCACATTCGGACTCAACCGAAAAATCCATTCCCGTGTTCACTCTCTGATTGCAGTTATTCGTGTATGCAAAGTCATATTTAAATAAGCACGCGCTGAGTTACTCAGGAAAAAAATCGTGTTAGTTGCTAAGTAATATGCTTCAATACACCCAAAACTTTGCTTCGGGATAGCCAGCGTACAACAATAAGGATTTATTGCAAGTTTAGCTGTCACTATGATCTGAGGCCGTCACCCTCGGATTATCCCAATTTCAGTCTAAATGCTGCGACATGTTTATTATTTTGGGCACGGAACCTGTTGCGTTTTTTTTTTCATTCCCCTCGGCGAAACTCAAGACACAGCATTGGCCCACGGCACACTAGTTACGGGGCACTGCTCTATGCTTTAATTTTAATTTGTCGTGTAACTATATTATGTCATAGAGAGTGGGGAAATAAGAAAATTGTCAAATTAAAAACTCTGAAAAAACTTATAGGTATTATTAACAATAGCTTCGTTTAAATGAATTCGGCCCTGCTTCTACCTATTTAGTATGATAAAGTTGCTCTGGCCAAATGAAATTGTCAGTTTCTCGCTCGCTCACCTTGAACATGACTTTTACATAACATTTTTATGCCAGTGGCATTGGCCTAGCTTCCTGCATAAAAAACAAAGCACATAACATATCTAACAAACAACAACAACATACTGTGTGTTGTTGTGTCAAAGTAGGCAATAACAAAGATTTCAATATTTCAAAACAAAGACTCATAAAGTAAGACTATATAAACTGTAAACATGCCTATCCATTCCGTAAAATATTTTACCTAAGAATCACTAGAAAATGGATCATATAGGATAAAGTTTAATCATGAACTCGAAAATCTTATAGAACATGAGATCATTGTAAGATTCTGTAGGTGTGGGTCACAAAATTGCGATGTGCTAGACACGTAGGAAGAATACCAATTGACATGACGCCGATAACATGGTATTTTCGCCGTTTTTTTATTGTAAAAATACGTTAACGATGGCGTTTTATATTTACGAACAAATTTTCTATAACGATTTAAAATGTGCCATTTTTGATTTGGGGCCAAAACGATATATTCGCGAATATGGCGTTGTTGACGTCACGCCAACCAAAGTCGGTGACAGCCGTCTTACCAGCCAGTGGCGTTATCTACATCATAATCGAGTTTTAAATCGTTTAATCTATAATTATTAGAGAAAATATTAAAACTGCTCATTTTTAACGCGATGCCCAGAATCAAAATATCTTCTACACATTTTAGTTTGTGAAAATACCCTATTATGATCGAGTGGGTGTCCCAGTGGAAGCGACCCAGAGTTAGACCAAAGAAGAGGATTGGAATGACTGAGGACTGGAGGGAATGGGGAGGGATCGCAGCCAATTATGAACATTTGTGGAGGGAGCCAAATGCCCAAATCTCACTCTGGGATGTTGCGCCGTAATTATTTACGCCGGACCAATATCCAATTACACAAAATCCATAACACAAAATGAAATAAATAAGAGCTACAGAAAAATAACAGCACATACATAATACAAGAATGAAGCAATGATAAAAAGAGGACAAAAAATACATCTGAGAGAACATTCAAGTCAAAGCCTGAATATGGTTTCAGTAGAGTCCATGATTTTAGACATTCTAAATGATAATCTTAGAGTTCTAATTTCGTAAAGCCCTACAAAAGTCATTAAGACTGGTACCAAAATGTCAAGGCCCTGGCTTGAGTTAACAAATCTCGACATTTTGGACAGTGGAGAATGGTATCCATAATTAGTAGAGTGTTTATTAAGGAAAAGCAATTCATTGTTTCTGAGTCTACGGCAAGGAATGTTGAACTGAATGAGTTGCAATAAAGAAGTTGAGTATACTATGAATGTTGAATTGAATGAGTTGCAATAAAGAAGGTGAGTCAATAATACAATTAATTATAAAAAAAAATGCGCTATTATATTTATGGTATTATAATCCATTCCGGAACAGTAATTTAAATATGTTATCTCACAACAGCAGCTGTTTTAAACTGCGAACTCCCTAGAAACTAAGTGGGTACGTTTTACAAATACTACAAAATCATAACAATATCAAAGTACCGTCGTAATACAGCGGAATTAATATTGATTTTTGCTCGCGTCGCAATTTATCGGCAGGTATTTCTCGTTTAATTCGTGTTTAGATACATATTGGATTTTGGGGAACAAAGCTAATATCAAACACCCTTTCAGAAATATTATCAGATCTAATAATCAAACAATATTAGTTTGATGGTGTGCTTTTGCGTGACAGCCATTTTGGTGGTCGAAGCCGCGGTCAGACCGTGGTCAGACCACGTGTGGATGGCATACTTATATGTGTGAAGTTAACATTACCGCTATCCAAGTGTAATTATTTTTGGTTTCGTTGTAGCCGATTTACATTGACATGAATAAACTGCAAAACTTTTTTATTTTTTAATTTAGTATTTTGGAGTTCCTCAAATTAATACAAAAATAAAATTAATAAACCGATTATTATTCTTCATTGATTAGGTGTAAAGGGGAATATAAAAATTAGTTGCCAATTTCATCTTATTGCAAGATAATTTTATATCAAATAATAAGACCGGTCGGTATCGGGCTATAATGCTATAAAAATGTTTTGTATGTGGCTACTTGTTTTTTAAACGAGCGTTTATACTAATTGTACAAGTTCGTCGGTTATTTCAACTTCTGACAAGATATTTCCTCTCTCCGACGAGAAAATAAACTTGATTTGTCTGATTATGCACAGCCGTACCTTAGACCATCTACATATAATCTACTTTACCTAATACCAATATGCACTTTTTTTTACATATTTGGGTTGTTCTATCAGTGTAAATCGGCTTCCTTAACTTCTTGGATAGTTAGGTGTCCATTGTATCTACCTAAATGCGTAAATCATAAAAATCTAGCATATTTTTAGAAAGTTAATTGAATCAATTATAAAAATTCATTACAAATATACAAAACCTGATTTTTAAAAGCCCCGTGCTGTAAATTTGGAAAGTATAACATATAACAAATAAGTACTCAGTCGACGAAGTATTCAAATTTCTGTAGACTCTTCATAACATTATGAACGCGATAAAATCGGTTATTTATACCTACCCAAGCAATTTTGGTAGGGTGAAAAATATTTTTTTTAGTTTTTTTAGCTATAAAATTGGAAGATTCTCCAGTATCCCCCTAGAGAGAGACCACCACTCAGAATCAAAACGTTGCTTGATATATAAAAGTCATACTTTAGCTTTGTTTAGTGATCCGAACAAGTAAGTAGTTCCTTCCCAATCTTTATCTCTCCGTTCTCCTTTCAAGAGGACGCCCGGACTCTTCAAATATATTATGATGATGAATTTACTGCTCTAGTGTATGTACCTTTGGTCCTTAGAGTAACAATATATTATTACTCTAAGCTTTGGTCGAATCAAACCGTTTCGTGTTCAACCACTCCAACTTCGCGTGGTATAACTGCATACGGCTAATGCATTCATTGTTTAGGTTTAGTGGCTGTGGCTGTTACTGGCCAGAGTCAACACTACAGCACCTTGTGCGACTCTCCGGGAGCAAGGCAATACAACACGCTCTAATCATTAGACCGACTCGACTCGAGTGATGAGATGGAGAAAATTTGGGTATATATTTGCAACTTGGCCAAATTTGTATGGGAGCTGCGAACGGAAGTGGCGCCATCTCTACTTGATCAAATGACGCGGTACCCGTGTTGCAGGCCCGGCAACCCAGGCGGAAAAACCTTGCGAACGGAATGTTACAGCACCTTATGCGACTCTCCGGGAGCAAGGCAATACAACACGCTCTAGTCATTAGACCGCTCGACTCGAGTGATGAGATGGAGAAAATTTGGGTATATATTTGCAACTTGGCCAAATTTGTATGGGAGCTGCGAACGGAAGTGGCGCCATCTCTACTTGATCAAATGACGCCGTACCCGGGTTGCAGGCCCGGCAAGCCAGGCGGAAAACCTTGCGAACGGAATGTCACAGCACCTTGTGCGACTCTCCAGGAGCAAGGTAATGCAGTACAACACGTCCTAGTCATTAGACCGACTCGACTCGAGTGATGAGATGGAGAAAATTTGGTTATATATTTGCAACTTGGCCAAATTTGTATGGGAGGTACAAACGGAAGTGGCGCCATCTCTACTTGATCAAATGACGCGCTACCCGTGTTTCAGGCCCGGCAAGCCAGGGGGAAAACCTTGCGAACGGAATGTCACAGCACTTTGTGCGATTCTCCAGGAGCAAGGCAATGCAATACAACACGTCCTAGTCATTAGACCGACTCGACTCGACTCGAGTGATGAGATGGAGAAAATTTGGGTATATATTTGCAACTTGGCCAAATTTGTATGGGAGCTGCGAACGGAAGTGGCGCCATCTCTACTTGATCAAATGACGCCGTACCCGGGTTGCAGGCCCGGCAAGCCAGGCGGAAAACCTTGCGAACGGAATGTCACAGCACCTTGTGCGACTCTCCAGGAGCAAGGCAATGCAGTACAACACGTCCTAGTCATTAGACCGACTCGACTCGAGTGATGAGATGGAGAAAATTTGGGTATATATTTGCAACTTGGCCAAATTTGTATGGGAGGTACAAACGGAAGTGGCGCCATCTCTACTTGATCAAATGACGCCCTACCCGTGTTGCAGGCCCGGCAAGCCAGGCGAAAAATCTTGCCAACGGAATACGCTTCTCTTTTTTCCTTTTTCCTTTTCTCCTTTCTGTGACGTGAAAACTACCCGATATTCAGAATACCCAGTAATACCCAATACCCATTGACAAAACCATAACCAAATAACCAATAACCAACTGATAACTAAAAACTTAGATAACTAGATAACTAGACAACTGTAGCCAGTCAGTAGGCCAGTACGCCAATAGTAACTAGCATTTACACATTCACAGCGAACAGTTAATCCTCCATCCCTCGTAACTGTATTTATTTCTTTCGATAGATTTTTTTTGTAAGTTTGTGGAAATTTTTTTAAAGAACAAAATAATATTTATCATAGTTTATTGAGTTGTTTAGAATAGTAAGTTAAATGAGTGCTGTTTATTTGTGAAAATCCTGACTTTTTAAATATGGCAGGAAGTATTTGGACCCATTTCGAAAAACATAATGCCGGAAAAAAAGTGTTGTGTAAATTATGTAAAACTTTTTTTAATTATAAAAGTTCTACATGAAACTTAATCTTTTATCTAATTAATTAAAATTGTAGCGTTTACATAATTCTACAAGGATTGCTGCTATGTAGCAAGATATAAAATTATCACAAAAAAAATTATGCAAACATTATTTATTTATTTTGTACACAAAAACAATATTTTTACTCTAAGTTTACTCCCTTTAGATTCTCTGCTCGGTACTAGCCTCGGGTTCACATTGTTCCCAATACCCACTGTACTAACCGCAACTACGCCTAGCTACGGCTCGGTTATTCGGTTATTTGGTTATTTCAGTTATTTCAGTTATTTGGTTATGTTTATTCGGCAAAAGGGGATAGCGCTATATGGGCTCCATGCTGCATTTTCTTTAGTAAGGCGAAACGAGACAGAGCTATATAGTTCGTATTGCGCTATCCCCTTTGTGAGGTGACAACTACCCAATAGCCAGTTATACCCACTGACAAAACCATAACCAAATAACTGAAATAACCAACTGATAACTATCCACCTAGCCCTAGCCATTAGCCCAGTGGCCAGTATGAAGCGGCAATGTAAACACGCGCAAGTATTTGAGGGAGTAATCAGTAAATACGGTACATTTTTTATACGAATCAACCATTGTATTTTGATCCTACCAAGGAATTTACAATGTTTTCATAAAATTAATGACTTATTTACTAGTTGCACTTGGGAAATAACAAACACAAATATAAATATTGGGGTATCCCATTAAAAGCTAATTTACTTGTCCGTTATTATTATTTTCAAGGAATTGTGGTATTTTTAAATGCGAGAATGAAATAAATAGTTAGCATTGAAACGAGTGATAAAAATAATTTATAATATTCCTAATTCTTATTGTTTGAGACGTCATGACGTACAATCTGAATTTTTATCTTATTTACCCCAATCTCTAATAAAAAAATTCAAATGTTTCCATTGTACAATAGATGTATTTGATATTTTTGTTCATTTAAACCATTTAAAAAATGGTCTGCTATTACTTAAACGCATTAAACGATAACTCATCTATTTCTACAAGATGTATGATATAGATTCTATGTAGAAATTTATAAAATTGGAACATAAAAATACAAATCAAGCGAACGATTTTACTTTATTTTGTACGCCCGCTAATTGTTATTCCTGGTTGTTACCGCCCCCGATCGGTGCTTTTATCGTGTCCCCACTCGCCAATACTATATAGTATATAGCCGAACAACCGAAATAACCAAAATAACCAAATAACCGTTATATAACCAGTTACTTAGCTCCTAATAACCAGTTGGTTATGGTATTGAAATTCTGGCTAGTTACCCAACACTAGTCAACAGTAGTTGCTCAAATGGGTTGTGACCTTCTATGGTTGTAACTATCCAATACCAACATATCAACTCATACAAAATTTTTTGCAATCCCTAAGAATGGAAACAGTTCTACCTTGTATCATCACATACTCGTAAATCGATTCACTATCCATTCAACTGTGCCAGTGAGTAATTTATAATCCATACTAAGAAATAGATACAGGCGTAATTGATCTCAATAATTTTACACTGCAAAGCGATTTTTAAGCAAAATCAAAAATTAAAAGGAAACAAATCTTGTAGTCCCAAATCAGAATCACGAATTTTCCAATTAGTTTGAACTAAAAGAGATAATAGTCCTAGTGAAACCAACATTTTCGAACATGCATTAAAAAAAAAAAAAATTTGTTCAAAATATAGAAACTATATACCTAGTGTACTTTGGCGAAATGCCTCCCCCTAAAACTTAGCACCCTGGGCAGCTGCCTAAATCATCCACATAGGCTTAAATTCGGCCCTGTATATTATAGAACATCTAATTCAACCGGTGTGAGAGAAGGGGTGATCTACATACTTATTATAGGAGTGATATATGCGCATTGATCAGTTTGTGTTATTGCCAAAATGCTCCCTTTAAACGTGGCCAGTGAATCCGAAAAAATATCAATGTTTGAATTGTTTACGTTAATATTATTGAATGAATGAAGGGCATGGCTAATTGGTGAATTTTGCAGCTACAGCTCGGTACAGTCGATATTATTATTTAGAATCCCATGTAGAAATGTTAAATCAGCTACTGTTCGCCTTAGTTACAAAAATTGAAAGCTATTGTTGATTTTGAAGGTGAGATATTTTATAAATTTATTTTTAATGCATTCTATACTATCAATGTACACTTTATATTGAGGATTCCAAATTGGTGAGGCATATTCCAGTGGAAAATATAACATTTTGATTGTTCTCGGGTTCCTGAGCACTTTGCTTACGCGTAAAACAAAACCAAGCATTTTTTAATGACCTGTGAACGATTGAATCAATGCGCTTATTAAATATAAGTTTATTCTCTAGGAAACCGCCAAGATCTTTACATTCTGTTTTAGAGATGACAGATTTGTTGTGGAAGTGAATAAGAAAACTTAATTATATCCTTATTTCTGGTGTATGTCATAATGTGACATTTAGAAATGTTGATATTTAAACAGTTAACTTCGCTATATTTGCAAAGCCTATCTACTCGTAAGTCACTGTGTAACGCTTCACAGTCAGAGAGATAATGAAAAACTTTGAATATTTTCAAGTCGTCAGCGTACAGTTCATATTCGTAATTTTGAAAACATGATCCAATATCGTATATATATATGTTTAACATAAGCGGACCGAGGTGGGATCCTTGGGGAACTCCCGATATTACCTCGATAGATTTTGAGAAGACACCGTTGATTGTGATTACCTGATTACGGTTACTAATGTAGGACTTAATCCATCTAAACAGGTTTCTATGCATGCCAAGTAATTTTTTTTTAAAGAATAGATGGAATTACGCGGTCAAAGGCCTAAGAGAATTCTGTATACATAGTATCAACCTGCTCCTTGTCGTCCATTTTGCTATTCAAGAAGTTGGTGAAAAGGGACAAGTTGGATGTTGTAGACCGATCTCTCATAAATCCGTGCTGATTCGGTGTGATGATTGTGGAATAGCCGAGCATAATGGATCAAATACGATTTTTTCAGGCACTCAGCTTAGAATAGGAATTTGGAAAATAGGACATTAGTTTTTAACGTCATGTTTATCACCGTTTTTAAAGATATGTGTTATAACAGCCGATTTCCATTTGAGATGAAACGTTCCTTCTGTTGGTGATTTTTTTATAAATGGCACAAACCGGAAGACAGATATATTCACTACAGTTACGTATAAAAATTCCGGATAGCCTGTCAATTCCGAGTTCTTCTTTAATATCTATGCTTGAGAGGTATTTAAAGGTGATGTATTAATTAATTTTGATTGAGATTATTAATGCATTGTTAAGAGGAATTATGCTTATAATAATAATAATAATAAATGTTTATTCCAGTATGTGGGGAGGTTAGTGCAGTCCCACACATTCCATATAAAATATACATGCAATAGTTATAAAATATATATATATATACAAAATATGTACAAGAGAGACAGTAGTAAAAAAATTAAATAAATAAGAATTTAACTAAATAAGTATATGAAAATCCTTTAAGGTGCTGCGGCACTTATATTATGAGGGGACAATATATTTCTCCAGTATGCGTCGATGCTGGAGGCTGGACGGAGGCGGGCTTCCATGATGAGGATATTCCTGGACCTGTTTTGCTTAGGAATGTTTACAGAGGTGTTGTTGATATAAATGGATATCAGTGTGTAAACAAACGTGTCTTATATTGGTTCATTTCTGCAAGTATGGCCAGTTTATTTGAAGATTCACATTTATATTTTATTTAGTTCATAAACAACATTAAAACAAATATTGTTATCTTTTGGTATCTCTTATCTTTTCTTTATTTTTACTGCTACAAAAATAGTTCATATTAATTTATCGTTTTACGAGGAGGTACCTAATTACAACATTTATTTTTGGAAATTTAAAAGTGATAAGATCTACAAACATTTCTGTGTATTCATGGGCGTCACTGTTAATATTCTGTGGTAACCCGCGTAAAACAAATTATGCAAGATACGTTCCCTCTTTTGACCACCTGCACCTAATTGCAGAAATGAGTATGTCCGTCTGAACCTATATTTTAAGCTCTCGAATGCGGGTATTATTGATGAAATTTTGGGTTTCCAAATCCCACATTCCTAAAAAGGATTATCTATTTTTTAATAAAGTTATCCAGTTCCATCCAGTTAGCCCTGGGAACACTGAATTACAGTTTCCAGAAAACGAGTGCTTTGAAATTTCCCGAAATCCTTCTATGCGGGCATTGTGGGCATCATTGGCCTAAATGGCATAAATCCGGTATGACGTATGACGAAATGTCAAAAAACATCTACTGGGAGGATCAGCTCCCTGGAGCGATTCTCGCAATTTAGTATGCATTGTCTTTTTTCTAAAATCAACAATCTAATTAAAAATATTTCACAATTTAGAAAGTGGTACATTTATGCAAAATTTATCAATGAGTTCAAAAAATATATATGTATAAAGTGGGTAGATATTATTTTATTATTTTTGGCAAGGCCAAAACGTGATACTAGAATTACAATATTTTCTGTTATCCGTGTTTTCGTGACAATCAATAAAGTCTTGAAAAATATTATGTTTGTTTATTTAATGTGCCTTTGATTGACAGCGTTTTCGAAAATATCGATAACGACGCAATCTTTTTTGTCAATCTACAAACATATTATTTTGTATGTAGATAATCTAGACCACTTCTTATAAACTTTGTGATTTGCCTCAAACGCCAACTATTCAAATATCTTTTCTAATTGATACTATAGTTTTTATTTGAAATAAATTAGTGTCCGAGTGGTCCGAAGCGTTGGGCTCGCATCGGGGCGTTGCGGGTTTAATCCTCTGCTAGCTAAGAACGCTAAGACCATGTTATTTCGGCCGGGGTTAGCCAAATTTGTATATTTTTAGCTATTTTAGTAAAAAGTATCGGCGCGCGTGGAGTCCCTTTGGCGCTCGGCTATTCGCACGATTGATAGTCACTTTTTGCTACACGCGAACTCAATTTTCGATTTTATCCCTGGTAATGAAAAGGCCGTTGTTGGTGAAAGATGTCATCGATTCCGGCGAGTTTTTACATATTTTTTTAAACCCCGACGACCTTCTCATTAAATGGCAGAATCATTGGTATGAGTCTAGTAAATCAAAGGGTAATAATTTTTTCAAAATACTGACCTCAATTCCTTCAAAACCGCGGTTTTTTAAACTCTCCTTGAACAACCCCCCCCCCCCACTACAACAGTGCATCCCTATTATCATCTGTCAAAACATGTTTTTTAATTGACAACTATATTTTGTGTATCCTTAGCGTATCTTCTAGTATGTAATGTAATTATAATTTCTACTATCTAAATTTTTAAAAATGCCACAAAATGTCATTGCCTACTACTTACCAACTTATGAATTATAAATTATCTTGTAGGGACTTACCTATTTTCATATATCGCATCTCGTTTCTCTATTCTTGGCAATAAAATGTGGACATTTAATAAAGTAGAATTTTTTTTTCGTTACTGTGGCACCACCCCGCTACTCAATTTGTCTTTGAAATTTATTCTACGCATTAAAATTTTGTTCATATTCGAATTTTGGCAGTTCGTTCTGGAAACAATCCAAAACAACATACATATCTCGATTATATTAACTTTTTTTTTAAATTTTATAATTTTGATCTGTGAATTAGATTTAGTTTTAAATTGATTTAACATTTAATAAGTGAGTATTTTGATTTAACATCTAATAGATGAGTATTTTGATTTAACATCTAATAAATGAGTAATTTTATTGAACATCTAATAAATTAGTATTTTGATATAATATCTCATAAATGAGTATTTTGATTTAACATCTAATAGAAGAGTATTTTGATTTAACATCTAATAAATGAGTATTTTGATTTAACATCTAATAAATGAGTATTTTGATTTAACATCTAATAGAAGAGTATTTTGATTTAACATCTAATAAATGAGTATTTTGATTTAACATCTAATAAATGAGTATTTTGATTTAACATCTCATAAATGAGTATTTTGATTTAACATCTAATAGAAGAGTATTTTGATTTAACATCTAATAAATGAGTATTTTGATTTAACATCTAATAAATGAGTATTTTGATTTAACATCTAATAAATGAGTATTTTGATTTAACATCTAATAAATTAGTATTTTGATATAATATCTCATAAATGAGTATTTTGATTTAACATCTAATAGAAGAGTATTTTGATTTAACATCTAATAAATGAGTATTTTGATTTAACATCTAATAAATGAGTATTTTGATTTAACATCTAATAAATGAGTTTTTTGATTTAACATCTAATAAATGAGTATTTTGATTTAACATCTAATAAATGAGTATTTTGAATTAACATCTCATAAATGAGTATTTTGATTTAACATCTAATAAAAGAGTATTTTGACACACATTTCAGAAATTAAAAAAATCGCCTTTCCATGTAATTATCTTCTTTGTGGGTAAAATAATAAAAAAGTAAAATATTAAATTGTCTAATAAAATTCTACAACATTAATATGATGTAGAATTTTCTTTCGGAAAGTACCACTAATTTCTGAAAACCGTTTGGTTGAAGTCAAAAATATGGATTTGGACCATTGTGTTTTTTAATACTTACTTTAATTTTCCCATGGGCTATCTTCTTGTTGTCATTTAAAACGTTTTAAACAATCGCAGCGCCCTCTATTTTTATCTACTCTTAAATGTTAGACTGTATGCAAACTCGACAAAGTCATTGTGAGATTTTCATGTAATTGGGTAGGAACTGTAGAAAGGTAGCAGTGCCATGCAGTTCCTAGAGGCTGAAAATCTGTGCCCCACTACAAGAAAAACGTACCATAAAAAAATTTAAAAAGACAAATCTCTCAACCAATTTTATTTTTTACATAAATTTCTCATGTATTCGATTGGCCATAACTATCAGCGAAAGATAATAATTTTTTTTTATTTTCAAGGCTCAAATATTCGTAACTGAACTTGAAAAACTACACACAGCCTATCTTTGGTAGTAGGGTAATGCACGCCACTGATAGGTAGGTACTGAAGACACAAGTATTTTGTAGGCTATCTCCTGGAAGATCATACCACCCGCCAAGTTATTTATTTAAGCAAGTACCCACCTACTTAAATAAAAAAATTAAAAACCGTAAATCACATGTGTCAGATTTGTTTATAGTGTACGTGTACCAAAGGGTATTTTTTTTAAATAATGGTGCTGTACAGTACAGGCGATACTTTTTCTAGATAACCTTTAGAGATTTTTTTGTTCATTGGAAGCTCTCGTACAATAAAAGTCGTAGGTACATATAAGTACACAATACATTGATAACGTGCCGCAACTAAAATAATAACCTGTAAACTAGCTGGATTTCTTTTTTGAATAATGATAGACCATACAATAAAGAAGTAGGTACCCATGTTTTCGGTCATTCCAGTTGTAAAAAGTACATATTTACATTAATATTATTATCATTAATCATCATTACATTACGATAGAATCGATTATAGATTAGGTAAATAATTTAATCTTATACAATAAGCTGTTTCTTATTATTTATTGTTTTGTTAATTCATATGTAACAGCACACATTATGCTGATGACTCCGGCCCCTCCAATATTTACAAATAAATATCTCGAGATGCACTTTGCCCAATGATAGTGATAAATAATATTTTTTATCTAAGTAGGTACTAGGCAGTTGCTTTCTCTAAAGCATTATTATAGGCCTATCACACGAGCGGGCGGCCCAATACTAAAAAAGCCACGGCGTCGAAAGGTTTGACCATCCGGTCGTCCTTACCTAAAGTCAAGCCTATCCATTTTAGGAAAGGACGACCGGATGGTCGAACCTTTCGACGCCATGGCTTTTTTAGTATGGAGCCGCCCGCTCGTGTGGAAGCCATTTTATGCCTGGTTCATACATAACTTAATTTTGGATTTCAGGCCAAAATACTCATACAAACTGAATGACATATATTTTTTATTTAAAGGTTTAGTAAATATCTACTACGTGTGAGAAGTATTTTATTTATTTTTGTTTTAAATTATGAAGTATATGCCACGAAAAAAAAACAATTTTCATAATTTTAGAGGCAACTTATTAGAAAATTATTTTCTGGTTTATTGTATTTTCTTTAAAAATATCATATTTGCTATTTAAATATGATTACGTAAATAAAAATATAAAAACAAAACATTTAAAAAAAAAACTTTTTCGGGTCGATATTTTAAATTATGTACGGCAAATTTGTGTTCCAACATAATTTGGTCATCTTTAATTTAATTTAAAGTCCACCATAATGCTTATTTTCTTATTTTTAATTTATTTTATATTTAATTATATTTTCAAAGCAGACGCGGTAAAACTTTTTTTTCTTAAATCTCTATTAGCCCCCAAATAATTGTTAAATGTGCCTCTAAAATCGCGAAAAATCAATTCCTATATTTCATAATGTAAAACAAAAATAAATAAATTACTTTTAATCCGTACTAGATATTTACTATACTATTTGATGAAAAAAAGGTCATTAGGTACAGGTGAGTATTTTGGCTTCAAGTCCAAAATTAAGTGTTGAATGATACAGGTCGGGCATCCGTTTCCCTTAAATCAGTACCTACCTACGCTCGATACAAAACTGAAAACTAGTAGTAATTATTTTTGTGTAATTTCATAATTATTATTTTTTCTTTATTTATTTATTTTTACGATGTGATGTATGTATATATTTTGTATATTTTTTTAATAACTATTGAATGTATATTGTTGTATGGAATGTGTGGGACTGCACTAACCTCCCCACATACCGGAATAAACATTTATTTATAATAACTAACTTACCATCACACCGTTTCTCCGCAGGGGTAGGCAGAGAGGACGAACCGCCAAAGAACTCGATCTTGGCGTACACTTCTTGCTTCATTCACATTCATACAACATCTCATACATTCTCCTTTGTTATTCTGTCTTCTGACATGGCCCGACTCAAGTAGTTGATTCACTTGTTCGTGCTGTCTTCCTCGGACATCCCGGCTTCTTCTTCCATTCACGTTCGGGTCATATATTCTCCTTACACTCCTTTCTTCGTTCATTTACTCTACATATCCAAACCGTCCCTTTCCAATGCGTCCCTTTCGTAATCTTACTCATTATGTTTACACCAGTCTTGCATTCTTTACGAATCTCAACATTTTTCACACTATCATACATGGTTTTACCACACATTCGCCGCAGAGATCTCATTTCTATAGCATTCAGTCTACTTTCATCTTTCCTTTGCCAGTTCCATACCTCACTGCTATACATCAGGGTTGGTATCACCACTCCATTGTAGACTGCTAGCTTCGCTTCTTTGGACAACTTTTTGTTAGTGATAACCGCGTTCAGTTCATTAATGGAGTTTCCCGCATTCACCCTTCTTTCAATATCACTATCAGTCTTTCCATCTCACAAAAACATACTTTCCAAATACACAAACTCATCGACCTGCTCCAAGTACTCAATTTAATCATAATTTTACTATATGGCCGATTAACACATTGTACAATATGTTAACACACCTTTTTAAACACTAAAAGCGTGTCATATGATGAGGAAACATTATTCCTATACGTGATTCTTCAGTTATAGACTTTTAGCCATCAATCATGTCAACAGCTATGTCGCGTCATAATCTTTGTAGATTTAGTGGTCAAAGTAAATAATACAAAAGGTCAACAATACTAACATTATATCCAAATATTTATATCGAGGTACAACTAGAATCTAGTGTACATAATAAAAGAAAACAAAACATTTTTTTTATTTTACCGGCTAATAGTTTAGTGAACAAATGCCCCGAGTTACCAATATTTTACATTGCCTTTCTATCTTAAAAGTGCATATACTCGTATAGTAATAATTTTCTTCCAAGATTATTACAAAACAAGTTTGCGATTATTTCAATTTCGCGCTTTCATAAAAAATAACCAATGGGAGTGACAGCAACGCAATCGCATGCGTAGTGGAAACCAATCAAAGTTTGCAATACATCAAGCTTGACCCCAAAACGAATCACTATTTGTAGGCGACGTAGTTGAGAACTATATTAAAAATCTATATTAAAAAAATCTTAAAAGGTTATTTTTATTGTAAAGCTCGTCAATTTTAATTCTCATCGTCAGATGGCAGTGCTATCAAATGTCAACATCTAAAATAGATGAGAATGCTAGTCGAGAGACTGCTTACGTGACAGTCGACAGAACAGAAATTCAATTCACTTCACAATCGCAATATAGCGAGTTCGTCGGTGCTTGTTAGTTGTGTCAAGCGTTTGATCGAGCTGCAATAGTGTTTACCTTTGTAAAATTCTCTTTTTATATATGATATTCTTCAATTAGTCTTGAGAAAAATAGTACAAATTGACAACACATGCGAGATTGTTGAATTCTATGTAATCGGGGTGCACTGTGTCAAAATGTTCGCGTCGAAGAGATTTGTTTCCCAAGGCGTCAAGACAACATGGGCCGAGCTAAGAAGACAAATAAGCAAGACTGTGGCGGTTTCCAACTCGGACTCCATGGCCCCCCGGCTAGACCCGGTCAAGGTAGCCACCCAGCAGAACACTGAAGAAGTCCAGGGATCAAAGAAGCCATTCGTTTTCAGGAATGAGCACAGGTTTGTGATGGTTAATTTATTCATTTAGGTGTTTGGAAAGTTTTCGACCGCCGTTAGCCGAAGATGAGTAAACGGGTCGGTCATTATAATACGCGTGGAATGTATTGGTGTGGATAAGTAGGCAAGCACCTGACAACGCCGGCTAAACAAAAACATATTTGCAACAAACAAGTCCGGCGCGTGGAGTTTTTAGGAACGTAAACAAACCGCGGCGCAAGGTCAAATAATATACACGCGATTCGTAATTCGCCAAAGTTCATTCCGTATCAGAATCTAAAATAAGAATTCAGGAGCCGTTGTTTATTTGCGTGCCATTTTATTGAATATAACAGTTTTCCAAATAAAAATATTGTAATTTACGTTAACTTTTGCTTCCATTGCCTTTGCGGATATTATGTCGGTCCATATATTCCATATCCATATTGTATTAAAACCATATTCGAAATGTAATAAAACCATATTTATATTGTATTAAAACCATATCCATATTGTAGTAAAACCATATTCATATTGTAATAAAACCATGTTATTCATATTGCAATAAAACCATTTAAAAGACACCCGAAAAAGAAGGGTAGGTACCCTTAGATAACATCATATCAAATTATAACTGGTAAATTTGACCTGTCAGTGGCTGAGTTGGCATCGCGTCTGTGTCCCACCCAGATGCCGTGAGTTCAATTCCTCGGCTGGCAACGTCCTCCACCACGACACAAGCAATATCTTCCGCTTGCTGTGATGGTAGTAGGAGATTTTCAAATATTATCAGGTTATTCGTAACCCGGGAATCTTTGTCTTTCTTATGAATAAAAAAAAGTATGCTGTAAATAATTTTGCGCTTGTTTTTCTTCACCATTTTTTTATCCATATTTTATTTTTACCGCAACGTTAAAAACGAAAAAAGCCGAATCTGCACGCGCTTGTGCAAAATCAGATATTTATGAAAAGTGCACACCATTATCATATTAAAAGGCTGGGGGGTGGGTCAGTATTTTTAGTTGTTGTTTTTACTTAAAGGGGGTCGCAATTTAAAATGTTTGAAAACTGCTCCCTTATGGCAATTGATTGTTATATAATTGTAGTTTTCGCCATAATTTATCTACTTCTCATGATTTTCTGATCTTTATGCAAATAAATACGTAATGACATAATTTTATTAGAATGATTTATTGTTGCTTATAAACCTCATTGTAATATTTAATCATTAAAGGTAATACATGAAACGGAAAAGTCACAGATAATAAAAAAAGGTAAATGTTCCAGATGGGGTGTGATGAACTGTGATTAATTACCTTTTTATTTTGTGTCTTGTTACATGTTTCATTTGAGATTGTTAATATTATCTTCAATTATTACATTCTGCAAATTATAAAATGTCATTGAGCAGAACAAATTAAAAATTTGATTTTTAAAAAGAATTAATAATAATCTTGGCCTGGTTTTTTGTTCTACATATCGACGGTCCCAACGAACAATGTCTGATGTGCAAATGGTAACTTCTTGTTAGAGCTCTTCAAAGTTTCGTTTTTACGTGTTTAGAGTTTCATGTATACATTTTTATTGTTTTTAAAATATGGAAATATAGTGTTGTTTATGATATTTTGCATAAACCCCTATTTATTTTGTTGGAAAAAATATTGTTGCCACTACTGCAGCTCTTATACAAAGTTACCAATTTACACATCCGACATTGTTCGTTGGAACATATATATGCACATATCTCTGAGATTTTTTAGTCCAATTTTATTTTTTTTAACTTGTGTTCCTTTTTATTTCTTTATGACCAGAGTATAGTTAATTCAATAAATTTGTCAGTCCAGTGGTTCTAAAAACAAAATGTTAGTTCTTAGTGTTCTTACGTAGTTACATAAATTTTACCAGCCGTCTATGTTAGGTTAATGACATAACACTTGCTTCTTGTGGAATCATGTTTGCACAGTTATATATTATGCAAATCAACACACTTAACTTTGCAGTTGGTGGAGACTAGTGCAGATTGAAAAATAGGTTTTGTTCATTCGTTAGTCCCTCCCTTGGTGGACTGCAAAGTTAATTGTGTCAAGCTGTACACTATTTGTTACCAAAACTGAGTAAATAAGTGCGAATAAGTAAATCCTTCATCCTGTTTTTTTTTCTTAATTTTATGTAATTTCCAAAGAGTGCCCAAAACCAATGGGACTTAGGAATCTCTAATTTAGGGCATGCTGTGAGGCTGACGGGAGTTGGGTGGGGGGGGGGATGAGTAAGAGGAAGGATGGAAAGTATTCATATCTGATCAGCAAACACGTCTGAAGTCATTTCTAGCAACATTTGAATTTGGATTGGGTTTCTTTCACCAGGGCGATATTGAGAGTATCTAATGCTCTGGAATGTGGTGCAGATATGGGTACTTACCTTCTCTAAATTATATGTGAAATAACACACCTAAATTAAATCAATTTTATTTACACAATCCGGTTTGTACCCTAGTGAATTCCATTTGAATAATTGTGCTGTTTTTGAATTCAGCAAACAACAATATTATTTACTAAGGTAAAGACCTTATTAGCATCGAGATTTATGATATTTACAACCAGTCCTAACCTTACCCTGCCGCCTATTTACTAGTTATACCAGCGTCATGTGTTATTTATACAGGAAACTACCTACAATGTTTTGCATTCTATTTACTATTATGCAGCAATAATTGTTATGATTTTCCTTGTTACATAAACCATTTGATTGAATGAAAAATATTATGTTGCTGTCATTTTTATTGTAGTTCTATTATAAATAATAATTATTCTTGATTACCTTACATTCATTTTTTCATCTAAAGCGGTGATGTACAACCTTTTTAGCCCGAAGGCCAATTTATTTCTTTTTTATTGTATAATATTAATTGCATACAATGGGAACTTGTACCCGCTAAGCCACCGCAAGTAGCTTGTCGGCAGAAGTTTAGTTCAACAATATTATATAATCAACAATAATAAACAATCATCACCCAAATGTAGCGCAATATTAGAACAATACGAGTATAGTATAGGTGCATGCATGTTGTGATCAATGTACATAAGTTGGAAAAATATGAAAATAGCATAACAGTTTTGCTACAGAGATTCTAGAGTCCAATTACATAATATCGATTTAAATAATATTATTAAAATATCAGCAAGTGTTAAACAAATTGAGAAATAAAAAAAACAGTGATGCAGTTTTGTTACAGTGATGATAAACTTAATATAATAGTAACACTTAAATAATTTTAAAGATATCCGCAGCTATCAAGGAGACTATCATATTTGTTTATTAGACAATGTAAGAAAGAGCAAAATAGCGTAAATACAGCAGATATCAAGGAGCTATACAACCAAGGATACTGTCATATTTGTTACCATCAATTCACAAGGTTAATTTCTAAAAGCCAACACAACATCAGTGAGAATTTCGTCATAGAGCAATTGTTTTTAAATTCGTATGGCAACTTGTTAAATGTAAATGTTACAATGTATTCAAGGGTTCGTTGACCATATTTATTTTTAAATATTGGCACTGTCATTCCTATATTTTGTGTGAATCGTGTATTGTATACATGATCCACCTCTGCCTAATATGGACTGTCAGATATATGTTGCAGTGGAATTTTTTGCCACAAAAGGGCACAAACAGGTAATACATTTATTGATTTGTACATGATATCAATGTCTCGCCTTTGCTTAAAAATTGTTTTACTTACTAGCAACTTTACCATGGCATTTATCAGCTATAAATGTTGTATGTTGGTCTTACATGAGTGTCCCCAAGAAGTTATACCATACCTTACGGTCGATTCTGTTAGAGACGAATAAATTAGTTTCATAGTTTTTATAGGCACATAAAATTTTACTTTATAGAGTCTCCCTTCGAAGGCGCTTACAGAGGTTGGAATTTTGTACGTCCCATTTCGCGTTACAATCCACCGTAACACCTAGATACACATACTGGTTGACTTAATTCAATACTTGTACACGCGCAGGTCTGTTTGGTATTATTATGAATGCAATCAAAGGAATGGGATATGATTACAGGTGCCTCGCTGTATCTTGCATGCGGGGATCTTATATGCATCAATTTAGTTTTTTTTAGCATTGATTATTAGACCATTAGAGTCATGTGACTACTTTAGTAAAGAAATAAAATCTTGCTGTAACAATTTCAATGCAGTATCCAAATTTTCATGGGATAGTCAAGTGCTGTATGATTAGTGGATACATGATGTTTAACAAACGAGAATATTTTGTTCATAAGTGATACAAAGATAATATGCAGTGTTGGACCTAAAATTGACTCCTGTGGAACTCCTGTTTAGACATTTCTTCTTTTATTAAATTTGTCTGATATTTTTACCCAGATTTGGCGGTTGGTTGGGAAGTTTTTGAATAGTTTAGAATGTTTCCTCTTACAGTGATTTAAAGAGCCAGAACCTTGGTGTAAGTTGAGCTTTTGATTGTTTACCTTTTCGACCTCTATGTTTTCAGAAGAATATTTGGTCATAAACCCCGATGACTAATAAATAAAAATTCTCTACTCTAAGATGTACCATAATAAAACGGAGTCTATTGAAAATATCAATATAATATAAATTGCAGGGTGCACAAAGAGAGCGCTCGCTGCCGGTGACAAAATTTAAAAATGAACTTTTCACATGGTTCAAGAAGGAGACAAGCCAGTTGTCTAACCATACCGAATTTATTTGTTTATCAATGGAACTAAAAATATCTCTTGTTTTTGTAGTTATTACGTTTTCCAATTTGTTTAAAAACTTTAAAATGAGAATATCTCAAAATCATTTATTTGAACTTGTTTCTGTCTTGAAATGACGTATCGATATCAATAACACATTCATTTTATTTTTCTCTGGCCAATGATATAATGATTTTGACAATCTCCATTGTCGAGGGGTAAGACTTTCGATTTCGAATCCAAAGGTCATGGGTTCAAATCCCGATGTAAACAAGTTAATTTTATTTAATTGATTTGTGCTGTTTCACAATTAATTCATTAAAAATAATATATACCTAGTATATTTGCGGCACGTTCCGGAGTGGAAGATACACTTAGTATCGCCCTAGTGAAAGACCACCATTCAGAATTAAAATATTGCTCTAAATGGCATTTAGCCGTATTTGGTGACCAGATCTGATACCCAGGTATTTCCCTACATTCCTCTTCCCCATTTCCTTTTCATCCCCACTACTCTCAGCCTCACAACATACCCCATTTGGGGATGCTATAGCCCCGCTGGCTCCAGATGGTTGGGAGAAGTTGGGACTCTTGAGTGGTATTCACATAATTGGTATTCACATAATTGGTATTCACATAATTGGTTTTATAGAACAGTAAATTGATAAAAGTTAGAGAATGCCTGTCGCGTTAAGGGTCAGTTGGTTAATGGCTACTGTCAGTGTCATGTTACATAACAGGATGAATGATGTCGGATTGGAAGGCAGAAAGTTGCCAATGAATCAATGTCTTGTTGGAACATTGTGTTACAAGCTATGTTACAATTTTTTAATTGTTTGCGTACTTCATATATTATTGCTGTAGGTATAAATGATTAGTTTCTGCACTTTTAAATATAATTTAATCATAGTGAAAGGTCCCTTTATTTGAAGAGGCAACTCGACCCCTTGGAATAACAATGTTCCATCTGAAACAGCAATGTCATGCGATAATGGGCTCTAGAGAAATCTACTTTAGAGCTCATTATCGTATAACATTGCCGTATCAGATGGATCATCACTGTCAAATGTGACAGAAGTTCAAACACCTGGACCTTAGTCAACATGCTTTTACCACTAATAATAAAATAAGATTCATTTGCATTTTTACAGCGATTGCAGGAATATTCATCTACCTACTTTGCTTCTTACACTCACTTATTTGTATTTCTCTATTATTTTTTGTTTAGTTTCAATACACTTCTTTTTTTATTTACATAATAACAAATTATGAGGATCGGGATGTTTTTCATAGTCGTCCTCACCAGGAGGTTCCTGTACTGAGGTGGACTAGGTTTTTATTTAAGAACTGATTGTTTTAAGCTCCTACGACCTTCTTTGATTTATTTGAGCCCGGTTTTGATTTGGTTTTTGAAATCATTTGCTTATTCTGTTTTTTTTTTTTTTTTAATCCCTGGTGGAAGTGAATTATAGAGCTTAGTGGAGAGATATTCATAGTTCCTTTGTCCAAGAGCAGTGAAATTGTATTTAACAGTCAGAACCCAAAAATACGCATTTTGCAGGTTCCTAACTCAAAAAATACTACAAATGATTTATCTGTTAGTTCTATAGGGTAATTAGTAAAATGTATAAGATTTAAAAAAACAGTCATCCACAAACTGTAATCTTTTAAATTCGATATGAAATACGCACTGGAATAATTTTAAAATTGCTTCACTCGGTTTTCAGACATTTTAGGACATTCATAGAATTTAAGAAGTTTAAGGATTTTTTTCTTTTGAAACCTTATACATTTTCCTAACTACCCGTAGAGAATTTAAAAATAAACCATTTGTAGTATTGTTTGAGTTAGCAACCTGCAAAGTGATGTTTAGGGCCATTTTTGAGTGCTGGCCCTTAAAAGTATTCCTCTAATAATGCTCTGCCATCGACAGACTGGTGGATTTTCTTCTCAAACTATGAAATAGTATTTTTCCAGAATATATGGTATATGTGCTTTGTCTTTTACTTTTAATATAATTTGTTTTATCATGTTTTAAAAAGTGCACACATTTCGAGTCTCCATTCTCGAATGTCCACCCCGAGTCTGGTCCTATCTTTTCACACAAAGAATCGGAGGAAATCAGTTTGTGTGTAGGTATTAAAAATAAATGTTTTGTAATTATATTCAACAATCGAAATAGACTTTTTTCACACAAAGGCACAACAATATTATCATATTCTATGTGGAACAGCTCTGAGTGAGGCAGGGTGTTTCATTTTATATAAATTTGCAATTAAAGGCACTTCTAAAATTATAAGTGCCTGTTCATAAAAGTTTCTCTTGACGGTTTGATTAGGGGTTTACGGATTCAATTCCCGCACGGCTTAATAATATTTTTATTTGGATTCTGAGCATGTAAACTAAGGCAAGTGATAACACTGCAGTTAGTAGACACAGAGGGACATGCTCCAATAGCACTAGCAAAATACCGAGCCTAGCTTCTAAGTCACCACAGTCCAGCCACAAGGTTGGCTGCCGGAAAGCAAACCCCCCAAGAATGGATAATATGGAAACTCCTTAAGGTAGGAAGCCATCCTGTATGATACACATTCTCAATTGTTGGGCTGTAATGCAAAACTGCCTATTTCCAAAAATCTAACTTCTCAGTAGAGCCAAAAACCAGTACCACTCCCACAAGCATAATACTACAAACATTTAAAAAAGCATTTGGAATCAACTCATTTGGCATCGGATGAATAATATTCAATTTTTAATTATTAATTATTTTTATTAAGATTTAAAAACTTCTTTTTAATATTTTATCATTGTAGAAAATAATATTAAAATAACCTAAATGAAGCATGAAAAAAAAATATGACGGAAAATAAAAAGATTTCAGTTGTATCTGGGACTCGAACCCAGGACCTCTGCCTATCCTAGGAACTTTGTAATCATTATAAAGATAGCTGCCAATAATATGGAATAAAAAATGGAGAATAATATTGACAAATTTTGAATTTGAGATATGATATCGATAAAGATGACATAAATTGAGCTGGTCTCATTAGCTAAGTGGTTAAGCGGTTGCCCCGGATAGGCAGAGGTCCTGGGTTCGAGTCCCAGATGTGACTGAAATGTTTTTATTTTCTGTGGTTTTTTCCATTTTCATGTTTCATTTAGGTTATGTTAATATAATTTTCTACAATGATTAAAGGATGAATAACATTTTTAATTATTTTATTTTCCAAACATGACTATTTCCTTTTTATTATTTAGACTATCTGTCTTTCAAAACATTAAAAAAATTTGCAAGTACGGAGAAGACTTTATTAGGTGATTCAGTTTCCAGCCAGGAAAACAACAAAAAAATCCTTTCCTTCACTGTTTTAAAGTTTGGCGACTGTTAAATACATCTGTCAATCTTGGTCAAAAAAGTGTGTTCTGCAGAATTAATAAATTATTCCCTCAAATTTCTATTGGAAATAGTACGTATTGCCATAACATGAAAAATAGTCACTTTTGCGGAAAAAGGTACATATTTTTTTGCTGGAAATAGAACGTTTTTAAAAAAGGGTTTTTTTTATGATGAAAAATTAAAATAAATTTGTCATTTTATCGTAAAAATAATGTCGGACTCTTCCTTAGCCTCGTAGTACCTTGACTGCATGTACAGATATAACTCAATTTCACCTATTTTGGAAATAGGCAGTTTTGCATTACAGCCCCACAATGATGCCTGCAACATGATGGTTATTGTGTTGTATTTATTTACATACCCATTATTTATTTGTCTCCTTTCTTTACAGAGCTTATCTTCCATCAGCTTATTACCATTTTCCATTGACTTCTGACAACACAAATTGGCTCTCCTCCTTTCATGTTATTTCTTCTGTTGTCTGTCCGCATTTAAATAGTATAATGTTCCTTTTTATAAATCACTGTTCTCTCCGGGAAGAGAACTCAGTTACAGCCGACTCGTCGCTTGAAGCAGACATATTCAGTAAAAATATAATTTTTTCAAAGTTTGAAATGTCTTTACCGGCTACTTCTAAAGATTCAGCAGATGAGTAATTACATATGTATTTTTTGATATTATACTTAGCTTTAATTTCAGCGAAATTTTGTTTAACTCATTCGCTGCAACAGATTACAATTGAGTTCGTTCGGGTTTTTTTAATTCTCAAAATTATGTACCAGCGAACCTGTTAAATTTGTGTATTGTACCTATAAATTAGTGCACGGCAGGACGGAATTATGTAGTGTTCATTTCTCCGCTTACCGATGCGGGGAAATTACACTTTTGTTATCCATGGGAGATGACTATCTGTTGATTAATTAAACTTTATTTTTATATCCCATTTCGAGAACTGCCTCTAAATGTTTTTCATATTGTGGCCCTTAAATTCTCAAAATTAAATCATGGATTCCCAGAAAGTTTTTAGTGACCAACACTACATTATTATTACTTACTTACATACTTATTAATTTAAATGAAAAATGTTTTTGTTTTAAGTCACATTATTTTATTTATATGTATTTCTGCATTCAACTGGTTTCGGTTGGACTCAACCTTCTTCAGGTATGTACACATATAAACTAAAACTTTTAATATTCAATTTTATTTTTTATAACTTATTGAAGTTTGTAAACCTCATTGTAATGTTTTAATCATTGAAGAAGATAATATTAACACATCCCAAATGAACCACGAAACTGAAAAAACAACAGAAATTAAAAAGATTTCAGTCGCATCTGGGACTCGAACCCAGGACCTCTACCTATCCGGGGTAACCGCTTAACCAACTTAGCTAATGAAACCAGTACAATTTACGCCATTTACACCGACATCATACTTCATGTTCAAGATTTATTAATATTATCCTCCATTTTTATAAATCCCATATTATTGACTGCTGTCCTTATGATGATAGCAAAGTTTCATCCAGAACTCAATTGCAATCGGAACAGAGTCTCGGATATACCTACCCGATTTTTATTTATATGTGACATCTATTGACTTATTGTACAAGTCTGGAAAGTCAAGTCCCAGATGCGACTGAAATCTTTTTAATTTCTGTTGTTTTTTCGGTTTCGTGGTTCATTTGTGATGTGTTAATATTATCTTCTTCAATGATTAAAATATTACAATGAGGTTTACAAACTTCAATAAGTTATAAAAAATAAAATTGAATATTTCTTTCTATCGGTGTAAATGGCGTAAATTGTACTGGTCTCATTAGCTAAGTTGGTTAAGCGGTTACCCCGGATAGGTAGAGGTCCTGGGTTCGAGTCCCAGATGCGACTGAAATCTTTTTTTTTCTGTTGTTTTTTCGGTTTCGTGGTTCATTTGGGATGTGTTAATATTATCTTCTTCAATGATTAAAATAAAACTTTTAAGTTTAACCGGAACCGGTCGAATGCAGAAATACATATAAATAAAATAATGTGACTTAAAACGAAAACATTTTTCATTTAAATTATAATGCCAAGTCACAAAGTGATTGCTTGCTTCGATAAATACTTATTAATTGTTAAGGCACACCCCTGGCCCTGGATAGCCCTGTTGTAAACTCCTCTCTTTCTCAGTAATATATCATTATATTACCAATATCATATCGTTTGACAGTATATTACCATTGCTTAAAATTGTGCTTAACATCCAATATACAATCTAAAATGAATAAATTCTTCCTAAATTAAAGCATTGTGAAATGCATAGTTTTGAATGTGATTACTGAGCGACATAAAGAATTAATTTTTAAATGTTTTGAAGATTCCTCACAGAAATATTGCAGCTCCTAATTAAGAGTTGTTGGTAATATAAACTTGTGTTTCACATTTAAAAAAAAAACTCATTTCACAACAGTAATCATCACATGAAAAAAAAATTATTCGGTATTTACCTTTGGAATGCCGATCTCTCGCGATCCTAATCCTTCGGTAGTGCGCCAAGGGTAAATTTATGCGCGGCCCGCTTGAGTCTATTTTTGTAATAGCACACTTATTTTTAAAAAACTATGTTTTTGTAAATTATACTGTCTTACCAGATAATAATGTGTTTGTATATTTATAAAAATTGTATCTATCATAAGTAGTTTCCCTAGAAAGGCCACTTATAATAATAATAATACTTAAATGATTTGTATAGCGCCGTTTTTATGAAAAATCACCTCAAGGGCGCTCTACAAATACTACTTGCTAGGGTTTATTCAAAATCAATACCTACTATAATATTTTCTTTTTATACATCCGAACCCTTTCAGGGACAGATGTAAAAATAATTGTCCATTTCATAAAACCTAGTTTTAACAGAAGGGCTTCGAATTTTAAAGGTCTATTTATCAATAGTTTTACGAAATTTTCTTGATTTCCAAACCTCCCTCAAAGTGATATCTCACAAAAAGTAACGCTTAAATTATCTGACAAAACGCTGCAAATGGTCAAATAGGTACTTACTAAATTAAATCGGATACATTGAAGAAAAGATTAACAGTAACGATTCCTATACATTAACAAGACGTAGCTATAAACACTCCAATGAGTAGGTAGGTACTCACTGGAAACTGTGTTGGTAACGCCTGTTCGTGGACCGCTCGTTGGTGTCACACGCCACCGTGCATTTAGTATTCAGCGAGGGTATAATTAAATAAATATATGATTAATCTGACGCTGGGCAATAGCGAAGACTGATTTAGGGTAATGATTTTTTGACTTTGCTGATCGGATACACCGGTGTTCAACGGATACAAATTTTGCGTATCCGATGGACGGTGGCGTGCATTGCTATTAGACCAAAGGTAGGTAGACTGTGTGTATTTTTTCAAGTTCGAGTATGAATTGCGAATATTTGAAGATGGTAATTTTTTTTTATCATCTTTCGGTGTTTGCTGCGGCCAATTGAAGAAATTAGTGTACAAGTTCCTTACCACATTCATGGAAAAATACATTTTGATCAGAAAGTTGTCACTTTCTTTCTGCTATCTTCTGATTTATTTTTATGGTTCGTTTATGGACTGCACGCCACTGCCGATGGGTAATTTCGGTGTGCGTAAAAGTAAAGATAATTATACATTATGTAGTAAAATGCAGTCGAGTGCATAGATGCTTGAAGTAAATTTCTCAAAGTAAATTGTAATTAGGTAATGTCTATGCGTATTGTGTGTAATTTATGTGCAATAATATTATGATGTTATACTGATAACCTTTGATCTATTGCTATTTGAACTTTAGTTTTAATGATCTTAGGAAGAATGCATTCATTTTTGACGACCCATAAAAAAAAGGTTTTAAAATATAATATTTTATGCATACAGTTAAACCTGCATAAAAGAAGTTTCCATGCTTCAGATGTTTTGTTTTTTCGGTCCACTGGAAACTGAAATTAGAAGATTGGCTAATTTGGAAACGCATAAGAAGTTTTTTTTTTCTGTTCCCTTGATACCTTATAAGAGAGTTTCAGCATATTTTAATTAAATAAAAACATACGCTTTGTTTCTTCGCTATTTATTAATATTTTAGAAGTTGACGAAGTTGACGAAGTTTCACTTGGACCCTAGCTCTAGGTTCTATTTTATTGATATGAAACCGGTCCAGTCAAAAAATAAAGTTTTAAATTGTTTTTATTATATTCATTACGGTGGAATTTCACCAAGAGTTAGCAGTTACAAAAATAGAAATTGTGATTTATTTGACGACCTCTGTGGTCGATAGGTAAGGTCCTCGACTGCGAATCCAGAGGTCGCGGGTTAAATTTAGGATTGCACAAATAAATTTTATTTAATTAATGAAATTTGTGTCACATTTTAATTTGTGTTTTCAAAATTAATTAATTAAAAATAATATTTGCGGCATGTTCCAGAGTGGAAGATACTATCAGTATTGCCCTGGTGAAAGACCACCATTCAGAATCGAAATGTTGCTTGAAATGGCTTTAGCTATCTCTGGTGACTAGATCTAAATAGCCAGGTACTACCCCACCTACTTCTTTCCAATTTCCTCCCCCTCCCCGCTACCCTATTCACATAAAAATAAAATAATAATTTTAACCAAATGGAGACTTGGGTACATACAAACCCTGGCTGGTATCCATATGTAATGGAGCTCTACAGCACCCTTGAGGTGATTTTTCACTAAAACGGCGCTATACAAATCATCCAATTGTTATTATAATCACAAAAAAATATCTAAATATCTAGTTGTGTTTTAACATTATTGCTGTTTTTTTTATTTCTTCTATAATGTCGCATCACAAAGTATTTGCTTTCTATGGGAATTTTTACGTTTAATAATAAAGACAAAACAAAAAACTTTCAATCCTGAAGCATAACATGGGTTTATAAGTTATTGAAAAGCTGGTATATTATGGAGGACTAGGAATTGGCTTTTCTCCGACTAGTAATAGATTAGAATGAATACTGATGACTTTTAACCATCAAGTGATTATATGTATTGGTTTCCGTTTCAGGTTCCTGTCGACCCTCAACTCCAAGTCTGTTCCCCTGGCTACCTCAGGTCTGGCCACCAGCAAGGAGCAGGTGCGGGAGTTCCTGGCCGTTTTCCCCGACATCGTGAGGGACCTCACCGATGGTAGCAAACACACCGATGTTCCCGAGGCGCCCAAGTGGCTCGCTAAGGTAATAGCCAAACAATAATGATATGCGATACAAGAGTGGAGAGGAACAGTGTAGTTTTACAATAGTCAGTCTTCTTGTACAGGTTCTGCAATACAATGTCCCCAGCGGCAAGAAGAACCGCGGCCTGGCTCTCATCCTCTCCTACAAGTTGCTGGAGGATCCCTCCAGACAGACTCCGGAGAACATCAGGTTGGCCAACATCATGGGTTGGTGCGTTGAAATGGTAAGCAACCAACATTTCAACAACTATGTATATCTGTTAACGGTCAACACCCCAAAATGCGCACTTTGCAGGTTGCTAACTCAAGAAATGCTATGAATGATTTATATCTTAATTATATATGATTTATTAGTAAAATGTATAAGGTTTCAAAAGACAATAATCTTCAAACTGTAGTCTTTTAAATTCTATATAAAATACGTACTGGAATTTTAGGTAAAATGTTCAAAATTGATTTCACTGGATTATTATCAGACATTTTGGGATATATTTCATAGAATTCAAGGATTATTGTCTCTTGAAATCTTATACATTTTCCTAACTACCCGTATAGAATTTACAAATAAATTATTTGTGGTATTGCTTGAGTTACCCATTTTTGAGGGCTTCCCTTGAGTACAATTTCATGTATTTTTTGTTCATGTATAAATTCACAACATATAAATATTTACAATAGTAATATTATATTGTGACGGAACATAGAAAACAGTGTCAGCTTTCTAAAAATGTGTTATTGGCAAAAAATATCAACTGTCGATATTGACAGATTAAGTTCAATTACCACATCACACTTAAACCGTTTGTGTATTGTACATTATTGATGATGGTTATTTTTGCTAAGTACATTCTTAAATATTTCATATTATGCATTACCTCGAAAATCCCGGGTCTCTTATTTGCTTAAAGCATTCACACAGATAACCAGCGTCCGAGGTTCAAGTCCTATCAACAATTTCATTATTTAAGTTTTCTGGTGTAATGTTTTGTGTATATATTATACATATATGTGATTGGAATGTTATCAATGTTTTTTTTTCTAAATACTGCATTGTTTTGTTTTTGCAGTTAAAAATAATATTTTTTTGCTAAGAATCAAATATGTAATTCAATATGAATTTGATAATCATAAGATTATTAATAATTCTACATTAATCTTTAAAATGAATTTATTATTTTCGTGCTAAATCTATTACAGTGCTATTATAATTGTTTGCATGATAGGGCAAATATCAAATTAATTTAAAAAGTTAGTAATATGTAATTACATAACATTGCTATGAATTAATAATTTCTAGTTCAAAACGGATACCAATGCTTACACACTACATATTTATATTTTTTTTACGGTAACTGCTTAAATGTACATTAGACATGGTTGAAATTGAATGAATGAATTAAGAGGAACGGCTGCGCTGCCTGTTTCATACATAACTTATTTTTGGTTTTGAGGCCCAAATACCCATCCAAACTGAACGATATATTTTTTTAATTAAAGGTTTAGTAAATATCTAGTACGGATGAGAAGTATTTTATTTATTTTTGTTTTAAATTTATTTGCTATACTTTTTGATGAAAAAAAAGATCATTAGATTTAGGTGAGTATTTTGGCCTCAAATCCAAAATTAAGTTTTGTATGACACAGGCTGCGCAGCCGTTCCTCTTAAATAAATATGTAAATTCAATCTCGTGACACACTCGATTTTATTCTCAATTTTATACAAAATTCATTCTTTACTTTAGGCCTTGCAACCCTACAATTATTTAACGTGCGTCACCATAATTACGGCGTGGATACTATGGCCGTCATCACAAAGTCGCTGGATTTATTGTGTATTGTGCGGGACTCCACCTAATATATAAATTCTCATGCTGAATTCCATAAAAACCCATATGTCATCGTCCGCACTAGTTTGTAGTTTCAAACCCCCTAGTCAGCAAGTCAATAATTCCGAATTAAAGGAATGAATTAAATGGAGAAATTCACAAGACTAGGTGAATCAGACTGAATCCATTCACTACTACGAATGAATCTGCCCATGCCTAGTACATATCTTGTTTATAATTTCTCTCATACTATAGTGCTGCGTCTTATTTTGACATTAAATTTCAAGGTTATTTCAAGTACGTATATGTGATAAAAAAACATTCAGAAATAGACATTGTTAAGGTAGGTAAATAAAAAGAGTGCTAAGTGCAAGTTAAAGTTACGAATGTAGTTCTAATATATTTCTCCTCTGTATTTTGGCTTATTTCATCCGTATTTTACACTGATATCGCACACAAGCTTCTAGAATGCTTTACCTTACCTACTATCAATAAGGACAGCATGATCTCCAATTTATCCATATATTACCCCACATGCAAATTACTATTGAGTAAGTTCTTCGGAGACATAAAATCATTATGTGTGCTATTTTATTTTTTAATCATTAACGCCTTCGGGAAATTCGTTTAAAGGTCAGGAAAAGCAGGAAGTAAATGTGCAAAATGACATACATGTTATATTAAACTAAATTAAAATCACTGTATTCTACACAAAAATTTACACATGTGCGTAATGCATGTTCAAGGGAAGACTTTGTTGTGTTAGTGTCGAAAAAGGCTGTGCTTATCGGTACAAATCACAAATGTAGCAATTAGTGCCATCTGTTGCTACCTCTATTAGTTAGTACAACTTTATTAATGAAAATATTCTCATATTATTTTGGCTTTCTTTCAAGCAATTGTCGAAAAAAATATGGAAATTTAATATATATCCAGAAATCGGCTTGTAATATGTATGTATAAATGAAGTTGTTATTTGGATATTTAATGTGGCAGGTAATCCCGACCAACGTTGGCTAAGGCATTAATTAGCCAGCGACTTAGCCATACTTAAATAAATAAATATCAATTAATTGATAAACTCAAGTTCTTAAAAACTTAAGACAAGATTTTTGTGCATAGCGCAAAGGGTAACAATTATTATTTTTATAAACAATAATTATTAATCTAAAACACTCATCCAAATTGAAAAAACCTTCCGAGCAAAGATAAATGTCGCCGGCAGGACTCGAACCCGCACACTTTAATGTTAGATATCTATTGGCGGGTTATGCGATAAGCCGACGTACTCAACGGTAGAGCATCTAACCGGACATTAGAAGGGTGCGGGTTCGAGTCCTGCCTTGACATTTATCTTTGCTCGGAAGGTTTTTTCAATTTGGATGAGTGTTTTAGATTAATAATTATTGTTTATAAAAATAATAATTGTTACCCTTTGCGCTATGCACAAAATCTTGTCTTAAGTTTTTAAGAACTTTAGTTTATCAATTAATAAATATTTGACAAGTCAAAGCAATTTTCACCAATAAAATGTAGACATAATTTGTCTCGACGCCATCTATTTGAGGTTCAGTTTTTGGACTGTTAGTTCGTGGTGGAATTCCATTGTATTAGAATTGAAATTAAGACACTTTTGTACTTTCTTCCACTTATTTATTTTCACCAGGACCGGTTTCATCCCACTACGGACATTTTCAGACTGGTAGTTGACATTCTTATGCTACGGTATTTATATAGTTAGGCAGGGTTACACATTATTGTATCTATATCATGAATGTTTCTATTTTGTTAATTTATTCAGTTAATTTATTCCTTTTCAATTATATAAATTAACAAAATAGAAACATTCATGATATAGATACAATGTTGTGTAACCCTGCCTAAGTTTATATAAATACCGTAGCATAAGAATGTCAACTACCAGTCTGAAAATGTCCGTAGTGGGATGAAACCGGTCCTGGTGAAAATAAATAAGTGGAAGAAAGTACAAAAGTGTCTTAATTTCAATTCTAATCTATTTGAGGGATTTAGCCGTTACAAGCCTCTCTCATACTAATAAAGTTGGTTGTTTACAGGTGAAAATATAATAAAAAACAGTAATTATTAAATGGAACACTAGTATATATTGATTAACTTGGCGGGTTTGCGATAAGCCGACGTAGCTCAACGGTAGAGCATCTAACCGGACATTAGAAGGGTGCGGGTTCGAGTCCTGCCGGCGACATTTATCTTTGCTCGGAAGGTTTTTTCAATTTGGATGAGTGTTTTAGATTAATAATTATTGTTTATAAAAATAATAAATAAATATCAATTCATTCACTGTTTTTCGTACTGCCTACCCCGATTAAAAACTCTGTGCACGCCACTGGGCATCGCCATAATTGTCACTGATAATATCATAGCATTGCTTCATAATTGAGAAGAATAATATCCATTGTTTAGACCCGACTTGCATATCTCCACTAGATTGTATAAGTTGTGATATAATTGCGTACATTTTACATTTAATTTTATGCAGGGAATTCACACGCTTACAGGCATGCCAGGCGTGCTCCGCGGACCGATCTGCCGACAGCCACCCGCACGTGAGCTGTTCATTCCCAATTTGAGTTCCTTGCTATGCGGTTTTTTTTATAACACAGTCTGAGAAACATAAAATTGCGCTTGTTGTAGGCGCGCGAATATTAATAGACGAAAAAACAATTTAAGCAGAAAAAAAATCTTCAATTTTTAATTATTAATTATTTTTATTGAGATTTAAAAACCTCATCGTAATATTTAATCTGGGTCACATCTGGGACCCGAACCCAGGACCTCTGCCTATCCGGGGCAATCGCTTTACCAACTTAGCAAAATGAGACCAGTTCAATTTATGTCATTTTCATCGATATCATATCTCAAATTCAAGATTTGTCAATATTATTCTCCATTTTTAATCCCATATTATTAGTGTTTATTTTCTGACAGAAATCTTTTTATTTTATGTTGTTTTTTTACATTTTCATGTTTCATTTAGGTTATGTTAATATTGTTTTCTTCAATGAGAAAAAACATCAGGCATGAATTTTCTAAGGGAATTAGAATTATGAAAGCTCGGTGATTAATACAATTATCTAATAATGGACATGTCGTTAGTCGAAAGCTTAAAGAAAAACGTAGGTCCCATTCTCGAAAGAAATGACAGCCATGTTTTTCTGCATCGAGATTTATTTATTGGCATTTTGCTACAAACTCACCGTGTGCAAGTTTATTAAAGCAAACCTGAAATTAAACAAAACTGTGCTATTTTATCTATTTAAGTTTTTAATCCAGCAGGACTAACCAGTAAAAAAATAACTATATATATCCCTTCCAACCGGAAGGGATCGTCTTTCAGGATGGTAACTGCATCATATTATTCCATACATCGCTCATTGAGCAATGTATATAAATACATATTTTTTAATGTATATTCAGCACAAGAGTCTCAATTGCTCCCTGCTAACGGCCACAGAGACTATGGCATTACCAATTGTGGTATGTTAAGGCTAAAGGGAATGGGGAAGGGAAGGAGATGGGGAAGAGAGAGTTGAGGAAGTACCTTGCTATTCAGATCTGGTCACCAAATATGGCTAAAGCCATTTCAAGCAATGTTTCAATTCTAAATGGTTGTCTTTCACCAGGGCGATACTGTGAGTAATAATAATAATAAAAACGTTTATTTGTCGATAACTTGTTATTTTACAAATTTTATTTTAACATGTGATTTAGTTCTAGTTATTGACGAAAAAGTCACTGCTCAGCTATGCATTCCGGAGCCCGGAGTGCAGCTGGTTGTCACAAAAATTAAATGAAGTTACATAAAAGTTTAAAACCTTTTATGAAGTTATATAAAATCTCCACATTTAAATAAAATAAAATAAAAAGAAATGAAAAATTTAAAAAAGAAAAGATTTTAAATCACGCACACAATCATTTTATAATTTATCAATTACGGTGTGCGGCTGACTGCAGTCAGCTACCATTCAGGTACCTATCTACCACCTAGTAGGTACCTATCCGACTAGCAGTGGCGTGCATTGTTCTACGTTCAAAGGTAGTGCCGTCTTTCAAGTTCGTTTATGAAGTTTATGTTGAATATTTGAAAATGACTATTTTATTATCATCTTCCGCCGATTGTTATGGCCAAATTAATAAATGAACGTATAATTTCCTTACTAAATTCATGAAAAAAATATTTTGCAGCCTTTATGGAGCGTAACCCACTGCCGAGTAGGTACATATCTACCACTCTGGAACGTGCTTCAACTATACTGTCGTCGTAAGTAAAAACACAGTATCTTCCTTGAGACTCCTGAGGAAGATACTGTGTTTTTACTTACAATGGCTGTACACCTACTATACTTTATTTTTATAGGAATTAAATGTGATGCAACACAACTTAGTTAAATAAAATTTACTTGCGCATGCCAGGATTTAATTCCGCGACCCCCAAATTCGTAGTCGAGAACCTGACCACGGCCACGGAGGCTGTCAAAATAATCCATTGTTAATTACTATTCTTGCTCTTTTCTTTGTTAGAATAAACATTGCTTCCAACCTTCCACTTCCACGACCAAGATATTGTTTGATACAAAGCAACGAAGCTTTCCCAGAATGTCCTATTGTCGCAAAATGCCATCATTTCGGATTTCAACCGCGCAAACAACCACTACGTAAGACCTGCCGACTGCGAATGACGACATGATCGGCGGGCTGGTCCGTTGTGCATATTCACATGTGGATATGCTCGTGTTCCTCCGAACAAAAATTACAGGCTGGCGAGCTGGGTCGATCTGGTCCAGACGCGAAAATACACAGGCGGATTTGTCCTCCGGGAATGCTCGGCAGACAGATCCGCTGGAAAAATCCGTGTATGAATGCTATGTAATAAAGTCGACCACAATTTTGCCTGCAATTGTATTGAAACTAAAATATGGGGAATCAAGGCGTCCATCAATTACAGTCTGTGTGATTTCTTTATGAAGTAACTTTATTACGAGTTATTCGTGTAGTATTTAGTTTGTAACTAAATAATCTTGTATCGCCATTGCGAAGATATCAGAAGAGATCTAAGTATAATATTCGAGCGAACCCCAAGTGAACTACTAACGTCGACAGCTGTCACTTGTTATCACAGCCTTAAAAATATTGTTTTAATGGTATTTTTTTAATATGCATATTTTAAATCATTGTAGGAAATTTATTTGTTTATGCCATTATAATATATTTTTTTAAGGATAATTGTGGGATTTTAAAGGTGAAATGATAAAATGCATGTTGTCTTTGTAACTAAACAGTGTATTTGTGCAGTTCCAAGCATACCTCCTGATGCTGGATGACATCATGGACCAGTCAGAGACGCGGCGCGGCGTGGCGTGCTGGTATCGCAAGGAGGAGGTGGGCATGTCAGCTATCAACGACGCCGTCCTGGTGCACGCCACCATGTACAGCACGCTCAAGAAGTACTTTGCCAACCAGCCCTACTACAAGAACGTCATTGAGATGTTCAACGAGGTACTATTTACCATATTATATTGTGTCTTTAACAAACCGTGCGCTCTGGCATCACTAAATTTGCATACCTTTGTCTGTTTCGAATTTTTTTACATCAACTCAACTATTTTAAGCTCGCAACGTTATGTAGCTTTCAAATATTCTTGGAAAAAATAAGACATGACATATTTTTTGATTTTCTATTGTTTAATAGGGAAAGGAAAAACATTTTTTAAATTTGAGTGAAGTTGAAATACCCACATTATGATTGTATGTCAGAAAGTATGAAACGAGTTCATAAATGAGTAATATTGCTGAGATAAATTAATATCGTTACCTACGATTATATTGCAACATTGAATCAATACATCTTAACATCTGATTCACGGCAGCATTAGGTTGCATAATACACGCTAATAATATTGTTGTTGATTAATTCTGTCTTGCTGATGACGATAAGTTATTATCTGTTAGTGATTTATTTATTATGTAAATAAAATTGTCACATAGTCAGATTTATAATAATTGTCATACAGGATTCTTTCGATATCTTCGTACTTGCAAATATTTCTGAAATACGGTTTACGGGCATAATTCATTCTGGAAATATCTTTGTAATCCAAAACACTTGTATATATCAAAGCAAATTTCCCCCTAAGAAATACATACCCAGTAGAAATTAGGAACATTCGTTCCAAAACTTAAAAATATTCATATTCAAAATGATTCGTACAAAATATATATGCACTTTTTTATTTTTTTAAATTACATTATAAAGTACATAACATGTACATAATCGAATTTATTAATTATGTATTCAGTAGTGGAATCACTTTTTAGGATTTTGCTAAAATGTGACACTGCATTGCTGTTGAACAGATTCATTGCTCACATTGCTACTTGCTTAGTGCTTTTCTACAAAATTTGTACTGTTCCCCAGATTTTATAAATAAATTGCTCGTATAGCAAGACATCGGCCGTTTGTGTATGTAGTTGAAATTTTTGCTCGTCTTGCGAAACATTCGCAATCGGAGGTACCTCTGTACAATTTGAGTAACGCATTAACAATTGCCGGGCTCATGTTATACCTATTTAATTATCACCGTTTAAAATGAAAATTATCACAACATTTACCAGCTGATAAGGTGAAACAGATTTATGCTCTAGGTATTAAAAGCAATGTAAACAGGTCATACATTCTTATCTTGTATTGGACAATAAGTCATATGTATAATTATATATTATTTGCCAGTCAATGATCTTAGCATTTGCCTTCACTTGATATGGAATATTAATCTGTGAAATGATCATTATATTCTACATTCTGTGTTACCAGTAGTAAATTAAATAATTGCATTTACATAATAAGGTATGTGTAATTGTTTAATTGGTTAATTGGCTAATTAGCCAATGTGGTAAAAAAGAAAATAAAATTAAAATAAGTAACTCTTTATATGACTTGTTGATTTATTCTACTATATTATATAATATGTACCCATAAAGTATGAATGGTTTTTTGTTGTCGTCAAGTGAGCAACCTCGCCATTACACAATGGCAGATAATCTGGAAAGCTCGAAGTAGATGGTGCTAGTAGTGCAGTTGGGGGTCATGCCAGCTGTCAATCTTTGTTTATTCCTATGGAATCTGTACAACATTGAGGCATTTTAATTACAATTATAAATAAACTTTCACGACAAAGATTCATCGCTGCATAGGAACAAGCAATGATTGACATCTGGCGTGACCCCCAACCACACTAGCGCCATCTGCTGATTCGAGGTTTCCAGATTACCTGCTATTCTCTTGATAAAAGTTAAAAAGTCAATGTAATTGAGTTTGAAACATCCCAACCACCACTGAACAGGTGATCCCAAGAAGTGTGATCTATACCGATTTTAAAGAAAATTGATGTCATTAATTTACATAAAACCTTACGACTCCTAGGTCCCAGATAGGCCAATAAAATTGATTATCTGTTCAAGGCAGAATTTCTATATATATTTTTAAATATTTGATCAATTTAACCAGAAGTATGGTAAAATTGCACATACCTCAAGCTCACCCACAACACAACAGGATATTTTCACAGTTTTTTTTCATCGTCAAATAAAGATATGAAAAGAATTACAATAATGATGGAATTTTTGTGTTGATGAATAAATTTTCTATAACGATTTATAATATGCCATTTTTGGTTTTCCACCAAAACGACATGTTCGTGAATGTGGCATTGTTGAAGTCACGCCGGCTGACGTTGGTTGGTTCCCAGTGACAGCTGTTTTACCAGCCAGTGGCGTTTTCTACATCATAATGACATTGTAGACAGTTTGAACCGTTTAGGAATGTGTAGTTTTAAATGGTTTTTAAATCAAAAATTATGAATGGAATTTAAAGTTCAATGATAAGAATCAGAAAAAGAAATCAAATTTAAATCTTCCTCACATTTTGAATGATATTCCTAGTTTGTGAAAATAACACATTCTATGGATTTATCTCTTCAGTGTACATTTCATTGCATGGGGTAAACCATTACCCGAGATACGGGGACTAATGTTTTGTTCACCTTTTTAGCTTGCCAAAGGTTAATTAGTTTTCATAAAAATAGAAACACGTGTATTAAATGAAACATTGTAAGTGGGTACTAATCTTTATTTGACATGAAAAGCTAGTCATGTTTTTATGTAGTCGTTATCCACACAATACTTTATTTTCGTGAATGTTTTTACTGATAAAATGTAACCATTGAAACATACATATCTTTATGCAGGTTTTTAACCTTAAAACATTTAGGTGAAATATCAGTAAACTGCGCTAGGTATTAAATCTGATTCCTGAAGTCATCAAATTTACATTCTGCTATGTTATAATCATGAAAATTCTCATCAGCCTTGCACTTCCGTATTAGACAAAATTTATACAGTTGACTACTACAATATAATCAGTGATGCTCAACCTTTTTAGACGGAGTTTTAACGGATTAATGTGAATCCGCATTGTGGCCCGTTGGTGTTCCATAAGTTAACTGCTTTAGTGAATGTACAATGAATTTTTCTTTATTTTCAGATGCTGCTTAAGACTGCAACCGGGCAATTCCTGGACACACACTCCACCAAAGATGGCAAACCTGACCTGAGCCAGTTCACCATGAAGCGCTACAACTCCATTGTCAAGTACAAGACGTCGTACTACACCTTCCAGTTGCCCATCGGGCTGGCCATGCTGATGAGCGGCATTGACGACCCCGAGATGCACCGGCAGGCCAAGACCATCTTGCTGGAGATGGGGCAGTTCTTCCAGATTCAGGTAAAACCAGCACATCCAACCTACCTTTCATCTCTTCCCCAATACATATTACCATAGTTCTACAGGTTCTGAAAAATTGGGGCTCTTGCGCATGATCACAAAAAGATTAGAAAACCAGCAAAGTTGAATCTTCACGATTTTTATTTAGCAATTCTTCTCTTCCTAGCCTTTTATTAGAGACTTTGGTAATTACAATCGATTTATTGCTAAGCTATTATAAATATTGATAAAACTGATGAGGTATTTGAATGTTAAACATTGTTAACAGTTCCATATGTCGTATTAACCTATTCGCCGCTAATCGCATTTCATCATGTACAATATTCTGCTCATACACTGCTATATATTTTTGTTTGAAATATGTTTAATTTGTTAGGATGACTTCCTGGACTGCTTCGGTGACCCGCAAGTGACCGGCAAGAAGGGCACGGACATCCAGACCGGCAAGTGCTCATGGCTCGCCGTCGTGGCCCTCCAACGCGCCACTTCCACCCAGCGAACCCTGTTAGAAGAATGCTACGGTAGCTCCAAGCCGGAAGACGTCGACCGTGTTAAGGCGCTGTACGAAGAACTAGGTCTTCCCAACACGTACGCTGTCTACGAAGAAACTAGTTATTCCTTAATCCGTACGCACATTCAGCAAATCTCACGTGGCTTGCCGCACTCACTCTTCTTCAACATCATGGAGAAGATCTACAGGCGAACATACTAATAACAAATAATAATTATGATCATCTATTCTCTTCTAGGACTGCAATTCGGTTTTCGCTACCGTTGTAGCGTTAAAGCTTTTTAAATTGCGTTTTTTATGTATTAAAAGCTGTGTTAACTCTCAATTAGAAACAGCCAAAGTGCTGCTCACATTTATGTCGATAGCAGTTTACAGTTTGGTCATTGTGAAGAGTAAAAGTATGACACTATCATAAAATATGTTCTAATGTTGAAATTAGACTATCTTTGTATGACGCTGTAATGTTTTATCTTCAGGGTCATTGGGGGTATCTTATGCAACTAGATCTTTGTTTACAACGTTCGCACAGTTGCCAGGCGGGTCAGGTCTTGGTATGTGAAGGCCATTAGTTAAGAAATTTCCAGTTCTATGCGAAACTGCATCATAAAAACATTATTTGTGTAATGTCATCTTCCAGTCACTCACTGCAATCAGGAAGAGGCGTTACGATAAGTAACTCTTAGCTTAAGAAAAATCTAATCATTATGTCCACTTCTGTATGACATGAAGAGGAGTAAGTAAGCATTAAGAGACGGTTTCCTTCCCCCCAGTGAGCATTCTGATAGCTTCCATGAATGTTTTACATTCACTAACCCAGTTTGGAATGCCCCCGGTAAGGTATCTAGATGTCTCTATTGTGATTTTTTTAAACAATTTGTATTATTAATATAAATTTGAATTAAGTCATCTTTGCCTCAAATTGTTAAGCATTTGTATTTTGTCTGTTCATCAATTAATTTTACAAAAATCCTGTTGTTTTAATCACAATAGACTTAATTTTTGGAAGCAAGATAATTGTGGTTGAAATACCGTTAACATTTTGTTATAAATTTAATCTTGGTTATTTAAGAGTGTGTGAGCCATTTAAAAAAATTAAATTGTTTGCTTTGTTTTATTATCGGTTCAATGAAATAGTACGGTGAAGAAGTTCTTAGAAACATTCTGCTATGAATTTATTATGTTTATGTAGCAATATTTGAAAAAAATAAAAATAGTTTTAACTTATATTAAGGGTACATTTTTTTTACTTTTAACTTATGGCGGTTAATTGGTTTATGGATTCATGTCATTAAAGCATTCAAGATAACTGGTTGAACAGTTGACATTCCTTTGGAATTATCAGTAGTTTTAAAATTGCATTTATTTTTTACTTTGAATTTACTTCAAAACAGAAATTATGAGTTTGATATTATAGTGTCAAAAAGTAATTTCGCTCGGGGTTTCAATATTTTCTTACAAATGCTTTTTCTTTTGAATGAAAATACATTTACTGTTGTTAAACAGTGATATAGTCTAGTGTCGTAGGTGTTATTTTGATAGAATATATTGTTACATGAAATCACCTTGCTGAAGTTGATAAATTTATATAAATTTTTATTACCGAAAATAAATATATTATACAGTTGACAATGCATTTTATTCACGTTTTTTTCATTATGATATAATCAAATACCTATGAGATGGTAACAAATCTTGAAATGCATTATATTATATTTTTAATATATATTTTTTTTTAACTGTCCCTTTACGGTGCCAGACACTTAGTTACCTGATCCAATATTGTTGCTCCTAACGTATTAATATTTAATATTATTTTATAACCCTAAGATGTATTTTGCAGTATAATCAACCATAATTAATAACTGTTGATAGATTGTATTAATATTTTTGGCTTAAAAAGCATACGAATTTGTATGGGGAAACTCGGAGTCCCGCACCGTAGATCGCGTTATAATTTGGCACCGTTAAAGAAAGACAAACATTTCAGAGTTATGATATTTGAAAATATAAAATATAATTTGAAAAATCACCTACTACCATCAAAGTAAGCGGAAGATACTGTTTGTGTCACGATGGGAGGACTTAGCCAGTCGTACAATGACTGCCAAACAACGGGAACCAACTGCATTAAACTACATGGTAAAGTTTCACTCTCGATTCATTTGTTTTGATTTTAGCTGTCAACAGTTGTCTGTTTTGTTCGTCATTATATTTATCAAAAACCAATTATATTCTGTTATCTACTTAAAGAAAAGTGTTGTGTATTGTTCCTTGATGATTCTTCACCCCTCTGGTCATCCAGGAGACAATTTTCGCAGCTGATTATCAGATATTTATACACTTTTCTACCTAGCTCTCATTAGTTCCATTTTTTTGTTATTTTATATTTGTAAAGAATGGAGGATATTCCTGAAAAGGTCCATTCAGGACTCTCCAGATCCCCCTCCTGACCTTCCAAGTAATATTTCAGAAATTTCATACAGTGAATCTGTCATAATAAAGTCCTACAAGAAAAGAAAGTTTAGTACATCTCCAAACATATCCGACTCCCCTTCAACCTCCCAGTCCCCAGACCCAGTAGCACTCCCAGCATCTCCTCCAACTAATTTCTACTCTGTTCATTCCCGTTGCCCATATATTGTGTACGCCCAAAAAACTGAGCAAGGAAAAACTATTCATCCTCTTGAGTTTGGTAAATTTCTAACAAACGCAAAAATTCTTTCCATCAAGCCTGGAGGTGTAAAAGCCGAGGGTCGTTTCCGAATCTTTGTTGGATTCCTCACAGGGTCAGCCGCCAATTCATTTATTAAAAATATTTACATTTCATCAAATTCCAAATTCAAGACATACATTCCTACTTTTAATGTAACCCGTATGGGCCTGGTCAGAGGTATCTCGACCGATCTTTCCATCCCAGAAATTTTATCCGCCCTTACAACCCCTCAACATATCGGCAATCCCATAAAAGCCAGAAGGCTAAATTACAAGGACTTTTCTGAGGGCATAATTTCCTAGAAACCCTCCCAATCTGTCGTGATCACCTTCGAAGGGCAGTCTCTTCCCTCGCATATATATTTATTTTTTAATTCATTACCGGTTGAAATTTACACTTATCCCACCACACAATGTTTTAATTGCTGCCGTTTTGGTCACACCAAAGCTGCATGCAGATCTCCGCCCAGATGTTTCAAATGTGGGGAAAGTCACACAGCTGACCAATGCCCTTCTTTAGCCCAACCCAAATGTTTCAACTGTTTAGGCTCTCATACAGCCATCAACTCTTCTTGCCCAGAACAATCCCGCCAAAACAATATAAAATTTTCGATGTCTTCTCAGAACTTATCTTTTCCGCGGCTTCTAAATTATTCCCTCCCATCAAAAAATCATTTGCCGAGACTTTATCCAGCAACCCTACATCCAACCCTCTCCAACCTCAACAACAACTTCTTCTCGCTCAACTAAATTCTCATACAAAAACCCCACCCCTAAACCGACTCCTGGATATGATCAACAACAACACAATTCACTTCTTTTAAATCCCAATCTCTTTCAACTGCCGTAAATGGTTGTGCAAACAATTCTAATCCACCCTCAACAAACTCTCTACCTTTCTGAAAAACCCTCCCAAGACAATTCTTCATTTATTCAAACCCTTATTATGCTTTTAATTAACCTAATTTCTCCACAAACCAATCTACCGTCCCACGCTGCTTCTATTATTACCACATTAAAATCACTTTCTCAAAATGACTCCACAAGACATCAGAATACTTCAGTGGAATAGCAGAAGTGCCATCTCCAATAAGGATGACCTCACCCGCCTTCTGTATTTCCACTCAGTATCGATTGCTGCCGTCTCTGAGACTTGGTTTAAGCCTGCTCAACTCTTCAAGGTGAGTGGCTACCAATGTCTGCGGGACGACCGCATTGATGGGATGGGCAGTGCAGCCCTGCTCATCAAAAACTCCCTACCCTTCACCCCTCTTTCCATTAAACCCCCAAATTCATCCTTCCAATTAGTGGCAGCTACTGTCTCTAATATTACATTTATATCCCTCTACATTCTCCCTTCTACCCCATTTGATCTTTCCTTATGGGTCCACATGCTTGGCAAAATATCTTCTCCTTTGGTTATTCTGGGTGACTTCAATGCACACTTCCCACTGTGGGGTTCTTCATCCTCGGCTGAAAAGGCTATACCTAAATCATCTCCTGTAGGCACGAAGGCTTACCCTCCCCCTTGGTGGGATGAGGAATGCCTTCAAGTGTCGAAGGAAAGGAAAGCGGCCAATAAGACATACTGCCAACAGATGACAATAGAAAATTACTTAACAGCCAAGAATGCCCAAGCTGTGGCTAAACGTACATTTCGTTTAAAAAAAAAACAGCTGGCGTAACTTCTGTACTAACATATCCCCTGCCACTCCAGCGGGGGAAGTTTGGTCGATGATTCGCAGATTTAGATCTTCCTTTTCATTGCCGAAGTCATCTCACAATTCAGCAATTTGGATTTCTGGCTTTGTTAGCAAAATAGCTCCGCCTTATGTCCCTAATCTTGATGAAGTACCTATTCCATCTTTTACCCCAAATTCGTCTTCATGGTTAGATACTCCATTTTCCATAGAGGAGTTAAAAAGAACTACGGAAAACCTCAAAGACTCTGCTCCAGGCAGGGATGAAATTGTGAACATATTCATCAGACACAATGATGACAATTCCCTTTCCTACTTTCTCTCTCTTATTAATATATTTCTGGATTCTGGTATTATTCCCCCAGACTGGAAAATCCAAAATATCATTCCCATTTGCAAGAGTAATAAAGATCCAAGTCCTAGGTTCAAACTATAGACCGATTGCTCTCTCTTCAAATCTGTGCAAAGTAGCTGAAAGGATGATTAAGAATAGATTAGACTGGTTTGTAGAAAAAAATCAAATCTTTTCCCCTTCGTAGTTTGGATTTAGAAAAGGTAAAAGTACCCTTGATAACCTTTCCTCTCTTGTGACAGATGTTAAATTAGCACTGTCTAAAAACGAATATTGCATAGCAGTGTTTTTAGACATCTGTGGAGCATATGACAATGTTGTTATCCCCATTCTAAAAGAAAAATTATTGGCATCCCACCCAAATTGGTCCAATCCATTATTAATTTGCTCTCCCAGAGAACTATTTTTGTAGATGGGCCTGGATCCTCTCCCCACATCAGACACATATTCAAAGGGCTCCCGCAAGGGTCTGTCCTAAGCCCGATCCTGTACAATATTTATACATTCGATTTGACTATGCTGATGACTTAACGTTCTACAAAATATCCCCCAATCTTTTCATCGCAGTATCAGCAATCAACAATGCTCTTAGAAAACTCTTGGCGTGGTTAAATAGTAATGGCCTTGAACTTTCTCCTTCCAAAAGCAAAGTTGTCATCTTCACTCGTCGTCGAAAGCTCCCAGATATTCAGGTGAGATTTGGCGATGAAGTCATCCCTATCTCTAAGGAAGTTAAGTTCCTGGGAATGTTTATGGATTCCAAGCTTACTTGGAACTCCCATATAAATCATGTTATCACAAAATGTGAAAGCAATATCAATCCACTTAGATTTCTGTCCGGAGTGTGGTGGGGTTCCCACCCAGCCTCTTTAAAACTTCTTTACAATGCCCTCATCCGAAGTCATCTTGATTACGGATCTTGCCTGTTTGATTCAATATCTTCTTCAAATTCTCATAAATTAGATAAGATCCAGTCAAAGTCTCTTCGTCTTATTCTAGGAGCCATGAAATCTTCCCCAATCAACTCGATGCAAGTAGAATGCTGCGAACCCCCCTTGCATATAAGAAGGCGATGCTTAGCAGAAAAATATATTTCCAAAACATGCTCGATAACATCCCATCCCTTGATTCCTAAACTTCAATCATTAAAGTACGAGTATGATGTTATTTCAAATCCATTTTGGAAAAAACATTCCCCCCCCTTTTCTATTTCTACTATAACTCTTTCCTGGATATACCCACCAACATCTATCGTAATGAATCTCTTCCCTTATACTCGTGTTCCTATGAACGCCTTACTTTCTATCCCAAGTTTATAGGAATAAGCAAAAAAAAATACAAACAATTCAGCTCAATCAAATAATGTAGAATTTAACCGTTCGAGTGCCAAAAAATCATATAGTTGCTTGTAAAATGCCACCAAAAAAGTGTTTTTTTTTTAAATGTATTTATTTTTTGAAAATCCCGTAAGTTCTTCGAATTTCCATGGATTTTGATGATTTTTTCGGTTAAAAAATATTGAAATATTTGGAATAAAACGCTTGTATAAAATGAACACAGTATTTTATTCAAAAAAAAAAAAGGCAAAAATTAAAAACCAAAAAAAAAATAATAATTGTGCTTTCCAGCACACGCCGTGTGGACACCCTTCTTACAATACGCACAAATTGTCATTGATCTACGCAGCCCAGCACCATCTTTATTACTACAGACCACACAGCGACCTAAATTCTTTCCAGGAAGCTTCTGCAGTTTGGATTTATGGAATGAAATTGTTGGAGAAATATCAGCATTTTTAGTACTCACTCGACATTATAATTTTTAAATTACCTAAAATAAAAAAATAATAAGTGAATCCGAATTTTAAACGCTTTATTAGTTTCATACAACTATTAAGATGATATTACGATAATATTTACCAACGCCGCAGCAGCACACCCGATGTACGCGCGATTTAAAACACGACTGACGCAATCGACGGAAATCGACGATCGGCAATCTCCGTAAAAACACTAAGCGACGAATATCGCCGATTGGCATTCAAACGGTTAACAAAAATATTGAAAACAATTGGCCAAACTATATAAAATTATTCACAGATGGTTCCAAACTCAGCCAGGATTCCCATTGCGGGGCCAGTGTGTATGTTCCACACAGAAAGATGAGTCTCCCACACAAACTTCCCAAAGAATGCTCCATTTTCTCTGCTGAATGCATAGCTATCATAGAAGCACTGCATCTTGTCAAATCGCACAATATTAGAAACGCCCTCATTCTTTCAGATTCGCTTAGCTCACTACAAAAAATATGTTCATCCCCACTCAATTCTAATAGCGATTCCCTAATCTGCTCTATCAGAGACCTCCTGTATTCCATTTCACTATCACATGCGTCAGTGATCCTGGCTTGGATTCCAGGACACCCAGGTATTACTACAAATGAAATAGCGGATTCCATTGCTAAAAGGAAGCAACTGTTCACGGTCCGTTAAATGATATTCCTGTTCCAGTTAGAGACTATTTCCCTATTCTAAAAAGTAAATACAAACTCTAATGGTCCTCTGAATGGAAAATAGCTTCTCTGACAAAAGGTCATCAGTACTCATTAATACAACCGTTTATTCCTGTCAAGCCCTGGTTTCATAAATACACTTGCATGCCAAAAAAATATATTTCCCCCATAACTCGAATGAGACTAGGTCACACTTCTTGTCTTAGTCATCTCGCCAGATTCCATAGTCAGCTCGCCTTACTGTGATTGTGGGTCAGAGGACACACTGGACCATAATTTTTTTGAGTGTCCTATCAATGATCAATTTCCAAATTTTATGCATGAATTGGTAAAACTTCTAAGTCTCAACTCCCCCAAATTAACAATTTATTAGCAAAATACATTTATAAAAATGGCATTAAAATTTAAGTCATCGGGGATTAAAAGCACATAAATTTACACTATTTAACTTATCTGCTTCAATTTTATTTGCCCAAATGTGTTATGTTTATCTTGTTTAAAAGTAACTAATTTTAAGAACAATTTGTACTATCAAAATCTAACTGATGGCCAAGATCGCCCTTAATGGGTGAAAGCCATAAAATAACAAAAAAAAATAAAGTTTCACTCTTCAACACGTAATATGAACTGTTTCGCCTTGCCAAATTGAAAAATACGTTTGGTAAATTTTTATAAATCATTGGACACCTTCAATAATTTACACATTATTGAAGGTAATCACCGTGGGTCCTTTTGTCCCGGACTGCCAAAGCAACTGCAAGAAAACTCGTTTCTTGGAAATCAATAAATTTTAATACTAGAGCTACGAGTGTATATGTGTACATATGTTTTTTGATGTTGTTGCCTGTGGAGCTCAGAAGAATAAAGAAATAAAATATCAAAACAAAAAAAAAATTAATGGGTTGTCAACTTGTTTGTTTTCTATAATGATTTTTCATATACTATATTAGTACTTACTGATTAGTATTTTGATGGTACATTGTAACGATGAACTCGATATAAACGATACGATACGATGAATCGATGATAAATATGTAATCCATTGTGAAATCAGTGAAGGAATTGCTAACAATTGAGTTTCATATTACTTGGGGACTGGGTTGATCAAAATGAGTTTCCAGTTGTCATTTAAAATAGGGGATTCAGTTAGCAAATCCATTGGCATCTTCCTTGCACTTCTGCACTTGTGAAAAAAATATCCAATTCTATGGAGTAAATTCAAGATGGGGTCGGTACTAAATGCCTGTTTTCTCAGGCAAAATGGGACCGATCGGCTAGAAAATTCAGTAAAAAAATCTGCTAAAATGCGTGAACAACCAATTCTCTGGAGTAAAATGCAAGCATTGGGGTCGGAACAAAATAGGCAGTTTTCTCAGGCACTATAGGACCGATCGACCTGAAATTTTGGATTTGTGTTTATTTTGATGGCCTTAACACGACTTCATAAAAAAATCTGCAAAGCGTTAACACCTCTAAAAAAAAATAATTGTGTGCAGTATATGCAAGAATTTTATTTCTTTAAATATATATGCCGTTTTCTCAGTCATTACACTATGGGACCGATCAGCCTGCTATTTTGGGTTTGTAATAATTTTTGCAGTCTTGGCCAAAAATGATACTTGGCAGTTTTCTCGGGCATCATTAGACTGATAAACCTGAAATTTTGAAATGTTTTTACGGTGATGGCCTAAACACCATTTTATTAAAAAAATTGCAAAAATACCTAATTCTATGGAGGTAAAAGTAAGCGTTTGGATTGGAAACATAGAGGGAGTTTTCTCAGGCACTAATTAGATCAATCAATCTGAAATTTTGGATTTGTGTTTATTTTGATGTCCTTAAATTAGATCGACAGAATATTTCTCGATGTTTTCAATTATTCCTTCTTGTCAATTATTCATTAAAATAATTGTTCGGTTGAGGTGGTGTTAAAAAACACATAATTTTATTGAGGAAAAATCAAAATGCAGATTATCAATATACATTTTTATTTGAATGTCCATTACACGTGTTGGTTGAATGGGTACTTTGTGCTTACTAAAGTATGAAAGTAAATAACATAAGATAGATGCTGTACACAGAACACAGCAGTACATTCTGTTGTATTACCTAAATAACCGTAACAATAAACAAACAATGACCTCCAACAATAAATAATAATAATATATAATTGTTACCATTGATGGTGCTTGAATAAAAATGGAATCCCTTTGCTATTATGATGTCCTTTTGAGGTTTGTTTAGTAATTCTATATTGGACTACAGAAGAACCTCAACTATTTAGATTTCGGAGCAAATGTCAAGGATGTTACCATTTTGCAGAAACAGTGTTGGTGGGAGAAAAATATGTTCACCTGGAGGTGCACTGCAGCGGTATAGCGTCTAGTGCCAAAATTTACATTTTTTAAATAAATGGTAGTTTTTTAAAGAACACCCAAATATGTTGTAAAAGAGTTTCATTTCCCCATTATAAATCTATTTTTAATTTCAGCTTTATTACAAAATTTTAGAAATATTGACAGCTTTCTTGAGGTTAAATATTGTATTTACAGTAAAATATGAAATGTGGACGCTTTTGTGGAGGCTGATTTGATATCTAAATATGGTCTGAATAATTGAGTTTTTACTGAATTATGAAGAATGGCATTTATCTTTCTTTCGATAATAATGGATTATTATTGCTATTTGTATACGAACCTGCAAAAATATAGTTATTTTTCAAAATGCATATAATAAAGTAAAATTAGTTCATAATTTGAACGCTACTGTATACATAAAATGTAGTGACCATAGTTTTGAGGGAAGATTTAGGCAGATTACATATTTATCAATATTTAGTTAAGAGGGTAGCCAATATAATATACAAATTACTTCTATACTAAAATGTCATAAGTTTCATACCTTGAAAAATAAACCACATTTAAAAAACTGAGTTCGTACAAGAAATAACATTTTCTGAATCTGTTTTTTTTCCATTAAAAACAAAAAAGTAATATTCTAACTTACAGTACACAATATTTACATTTCGCTGAATAAGAATAAACTAACATTATTAACAAATAATCACAAAATTTATAGTAAAAATATATAACAAAATTTGCAAACGCCTCGGCGGATGCTTACGCAGTACCAGATTATCATCTCTACACCGGGCAATCATATCTCAACCACTAAACTTATTCAATTATCGTAAGGCCATAGCAAATACCTGTGAATATCTGTGCAGCCAATAGAATCAAATATACATACATGGAGTAGACTGGAAAAGATTTGAGACATTACGCTTTACTGATAACACGGGCGTGGTATGAAAGCCGGGGAGTCCTTCAGTCAACATTTCATCATCGGCCAATCTTCGTCATCGCAGCAACAGCACAATTAGACGAATTGGCGGTGATGTGAGCATTGTTGTAGATGTAGGAGGACACTCTAAATTCCCTTCCTGTATTTAATTCTAACTTTGCTATGCCTGCTGCACGCATGTGAATTAATCAATCATCTCCGCTAATTCAATATTTAAGGCCACAATCAAACTAGTCCAACTGCCGACACTATTCACATATTACATTGGGAACTATTTAAATGAGCACCAAAGTATTTTTGATCACCAAATTGCTTATGATAATTTAAGTAATTGGTCACCTAAATAATATTTACAAACTACCAAAAATAATAAACGAGCACCAAAAATATTTATGGCACTCTTTGTGACATTCCTACAGTTCATGTCATGTGCACATGTATGCTGAGCGTATTAATGGACATGGATTATTCATACATAGCGGCTCACGGGTTAATTATCACCGGAATCTTATTAGACATCAACAAATGATACCAGAATGAGATCATTAGCATAAATGGGAAAACCTCATACATACGTAATATATGTGGGATAAATTGGGCCATTTTTAATTTCGGTCTTTCTGACTGAAAAGAAACAGAAATTCTTAACCCTTTGAGGCACAAGATTTGAAACAAAAAAAAATGCTTGCGTTGCACAGAATTTTGTAAACTTTGAAAAGTACGTATGTACCATCTATTGGCCGATATGTAAGCCGCTGGGATGGGAGGGACATAAATTAAACCGCTGTGTTTCAAGTGGTTTTAATTTTTCGAAGTGGTATAAATTACATCCCACCATGCAGCAAAAGATAAAAAAAGGTGGGAAATTTTTGATACCACTATGCTTCAAGGGGTTAAGCATGAAAACGTCTCATATGGGAACCTTAAACATCCCGGAGACGGTCAGTATAAATTGTCAATAGCTTGGTCCAGGTGCGACGAATGAGCTAGGTAAACAAATATCAAGGAATAGTTGCACACTAATGGAAATTTCTGAATATATTATAAGTCACAAATGATTTCATACACTTTATTTTGCCCTTTACACGGATTAATTATTTATTTGCTAGTTGGGAATGTGTGCTGTGTGTATGTGGACTCTGGACTGGACGAAGATATTGACAATTGACCGTCTCCAGGGAATTTAATAAGTAGGCTTCACTGTACCTATATTTTACTGTTAGAATATGATTTCTGGTGGTCGCATATTAATATTGTAGGATCAAGCCGATGTCCAGCTTACCAAAATGTTTTTAGGGGAATCAATAACCAATAAATTGCTGTCCAACTATTGGTGCTCAAATATTATTATCGGTTGCAAATATTGGGGCATCAAATCACTATTAATTTGGTGCTCGGTTAAATACAAGCCTGTATATCATATTACAAATTCATCATTTCTAACTGTTTGAATTTTGACTAAGTATATTTTATACATAATGTTAGATAAGGTGCATGTTTAAATTTCGTGTTGAATTTCCAATAGTAAGACATAATCAATGACTAGACACATCTCCATCAACTGGGCTCAGTCTTTCGTCTTATTTTCACAACATAGATATAGCAAGAGGAAGCTTTTTTACAATAATCTACGCACGAAAACTAACCTTAAAAATTTCAAACATAATTATAGACTGTAAAGTCAAATTCGTGGACAGAAGGAGAAACAAATATGCCGAAGTAACTGTTGTTTACTTGGTTATTTTGTACAGACCGGTTTCACCGGCATATTTATAACCTCCTCTCGATCATCACCGCATTATTTAGCTAATAATAAACTTTTTCTGCCAAGTTGAAATATCTTTCTGATAAAATTATAACATTTAAAGTGACCACACAATGTCACATAAAAGTGACTTATTTATAGTTACTAAAGGAAGACTATGAAGCCACCATGATATTGCTGTATTTTAACTAAAAAGGTACAGTTGGGAATTCTGCAGGAGTGGAGATAAAAATAAATACCAATTAATATAGAACAAGTCCAGTATTAAGTATATACTTATTGTCGTCAACAGGAAAGTACCCTTAATAATGTGTCAAAAATGTTAATTGTTCAGGAGGAACTAAAAACTGATTTCTGAAAGTTACGGATTGCTTTTTTCTCTCATAAAAACAACACTGTAGTTTTAGACACAATAATGTATGTTCACAAATAAAAACCTTAAAACTTGAAGTACAATCATTTTTCTTTGTGATTTTACAAATGTTTTAACTAATTTTCATAATTCATGGGGGTATTTTCCCGTTGACGACGATATGTATTTATAATCATTGAATACTGCTACTTATGTATTCTTTAAATAACGTTGCTAAATTGAAGCCATCTTTACAAAAGCAATGACAACCATTTTTACTATTATTTTATGACACAGCTTTTTATTGACCGGGGCACCTTCGATAACAAATAATAGATATCAGTAAGCGTGCTACGATTTTTTTCCAGTTTTCCATAAGAAAAATTATTTAGTTGGTCGTTCAAAACTCTTTTGATTATTAAGACATCAAAAATATGTATGACTTCTGTCACACGCGGGGCTCATTAAACTATAGAAGCTTTGCAGCGCACGAGTGAGCCGTCCACGTATAGGGCATGCATGGTGCAGCGCAGGGGAGCGCTTCCCGCGTCCAAAAGGTTAAACAATTTCCGCTGCTTTTTTACATAAACATTTACGGTAATATTATAAAACTGAAAATGAACTTGGCACTTTAGCCACACTGTGTAAGTTCTTTTCACCATTGCATTATATACAATCATTATTATATATATCAAATAGTGTCACCATCAGTCCAAAATTGTGAGTTATTTGATTAAATGGTTTCTATAAAAAGCGCCTCAATTAGAACGATTGAATGAATCTAAATGTAACAGACGTGATTTGAAGTTCGATAATGCGACTGACTCCATGGGAGCACAGTACCGTGTGGCGGACTTTCATCTCTGCAACTAACCCTGCGGCAGCACAGTACCATGTGCGGACTTGCATCGCATTTCGACAATGCAACTAACCCCGTGGCAGCACAGTACCATGTGCGGACTTTCATCGCATTTCGACAATGCAACTAACCCCGTGGCAGCACAGTACCGTGTGCGGACTTTCATCGCATTTCGACAATGCAACTAACCCCGTGGCAGCACAGTACCGTGTTGCGGACCCCCATCTCATTTTCATCAAATTGTTATTGTGTTTTATCTTATGTTATCAATAGTTTAAATGGTAACAGGAATTTGATGTTTGTCTTTGCTCTATTGCTATTAAATAGCATTGTGGCACCGTACGAACTAGGATGGATATAAAGATTAAATACAATTTAGATCTTAAAGCGGCTTTAATGAATTATTGGTAATGGTGAAGCTCTGATTTTGTACAAAACTACTCGACACAACCAACCTACCCTAGAATACATAATACAGTGGTCTCTAAATCTTGTTTGGGTTATAGTTTTAGTTGCTCTCAAGGAACATAATATTTAGTAAGACATTAATCGATCAGGATTAAATGATGTAATAATGTTTAACAAATTGGATATTTCCCCCTTTCCTTGAAATATGAAAAGAAGATATTAATAAAATAATTTTTCTCTATAATGTAATTTTTTTTAAATTTCAGTAAAAAGACATGAATGTACATTCTGAATCTCTTGTGTAGTTTTGAAATCACACTCTTCTATCATATTTCAAGGCAATTCAATATTCTCTGTAAACCATCCAATCTAATCACCATACAAGGAAGAAAAATATTGTACACGCTCAACCAAATCAAAAATACTAAAGAAAATCACCTGGTCGGTGACTCCAATCTAAATGTGCTGTAGTAAATCAAATACGTAATTGGCAAGTCCAATACAAATATGTATGGAGGAAAGCAAAAAAGTAATTGGTGACTCCAATCCAAATGTGTTGTTGCAAATCAAATACATACGTAGTGGTGACTTCAATCCAAATGTACTGTAGTAAATCAATTACGTAATTGGCAAGTCCAATACAAATATGTATGGAGGAAAGCAAATAAGTAATTGGTGACTCCAATCCAAATGTGTTGTTGCAAATCAAATACATACGTAGTGGTGACTTCAATCCAAATGTACTGTAGTAAATCAATTACGTAATTGCCAAGTCCAATACAAATATGTATGGAGGAAAGCAAATAAGTAATTGGTGACTCCAATCCAAATGTGTTGTTGCAAATCAAATACATACGTAGTGGTGACTTCAATCCAAATGTACTGTAGTAAATCAATTACGTAATTGCCAAGTCCAATACAAATATGTATGGAGGAAAGCAAATAAGTAATTGGTGACTCCAATCCAAATGTGTTGTTGCAAATCAAATACATACGTAGTGGTGACTTCAATCCAAATGTACTGTAGTAAATCAATTACGTAATTGGCAAGTCCAATACAAATATGTATGGAGGAAAGCAAATAAGTAATTGGTGACTCCAATCCAAATGTGTTGTTGCAAATCAAATACATACGTAGTGGTGACTTCAATCCAAATGTACTGTAGTAAATCAATTACGTAATTGGCAAGTCCAATACAAATATGTATGGAGGAAAGCAAATAAGTAATTGGCGACTCCAATCCAAATGTGTTGTTGGAAAACAAAAACATAAGTAGTTGGTGACTTCAATCCAAATGTACTGTAGTAAATCAATTACGTAATTGGCAAGTCCAATACAAATATGTATGGAGGAAAGCAAATAAATAATTGGTGACTCCAATCCAAATGTGTTGTTGCAAATCAAGTACATACATAGTTGGTGACTTCAATCCAAATGTGTTGTAGCAAATCAAATACGTAGTCGGTGACTCCAATCCAAATGTGTTGTAGCAAATCAATTAGTTGCTGACTCCGAGTAAGAAGTGCGTGTATTGGTCCACTGATGCAGCAAAGGAAGCTCCGGAGCGAGAAGAAGTCTCCGATGAGCCTCAGAGCCAAACACAGCAGCGATGGTGACTCCCGCCTCGTAACACGCCGGGATACGGACATGGCTGGTGTGGGTGGACCCACTCGTTGTGTGCGATTCCCTTATCACATTAACTACTTGACCTGCAAACAATGATATTAATTTATTATTTACAACACATAATCCAACAAACATATCACATCTTATCATCACATCAACAAATGACTCACCCAGAACGTTCATAGTTCTCCAGCGAGGGTCCCCCGGGACCGTCAGCAGGGGAGAGAGGTCCGTATTACAAGTCCATCTGCTGACTATGTCCTTTCTTCGAACTAGCAACACCTGAATTACAAACAAACAAAAATAAATAGGTAGTAAAATACTTTTATTTCAAGTTACTAATGTATGACACTAATATGTATTATGCGGTCTTTTTATTAAGGTATTTTTATTTTATTTAATATAAATACATATAAAATATTCAATAGTACAGATATATCTTAATAGCTAATTACAAAAACATAAATTTATTTAACAAAAAGTGCCCAACTCAATAGAGAAAGACTTCCAGGGTTTGAGTTGGGGAGCAGCACCATCTAGTGACAGTATATAATACATATGTAATAATAACAATAATAATAATTGGATTACTTCTATAGCGCCGTTTTCGTGAGAAAATCACCTCAAGGGCGCTTTGAAACTCATATCACACAAAATTTTCACCTATATTGTATTTATAAACTAGAGACCAGAATCGCCAAAAACCCTGAGCCAATATATTGTTTTAAAAATGGTTTATTTGCACTTCCCGAGTGGAAATACCTTCAGCATCGCCCTGGTAACATCCACTATTCAAATGCTTGAAATGGGACATACTTGGTAACAAACCTCTGTGGTTCAGAGATCCCCGACTACGAATCCAAAGCTCGCGGTTTCAAATCATGTGATAACGCATTTAGTGTGTGCAAATAAAATTAAAAATTAGAAAAAATATAATATCGAAAATTAGAAAAGTCAGCAATGAACAAACCTCAAATGTCTTTAAATTTTCGGAAAATTTAAATTGTGTTGAATCTGGAATACCAGCAACTGTATATTTTAACGGCAGAATTGCGGAAGAGCCTATAAAAATTGCTAATTTATCAGCGCAAAGGTTTGGTGAAGTATACAATAATACAATAAAGATTCCGGCAATTACGAATATATGTACTAATATGGATACTTGGAGCAAGTGGATGAGTTTGTTTATTTGGGAAGTACATTTACGAGGAAAGGCTGATAAGGATATTGAATGAAGGGTGATTACAGGAAACTTCATTAATGGAGGCCTGAACACCGATGGCGCAAATAAAAAATGTCCAAAGAAGCAAAGTCAGCATTTCACAATGGACTGCTGATACCAACCCTTATGTATAGCAGTTAGGCATGGAATTGGCCGAGGAATGATGAGAGTAGACTGAATGCTGTATAAATGAGATCCCTGAGGCGTATGCGTGGTAAAACCATTTAGGACCATGTTAAAAACATGGAGATCTGGAAAATTCGAGCAAAGGCTGATGTAACCATAAGGGATAAGATTAAGAAAGAGACACAAATGGTTAGGACATGCAGAGCGAATGAAAGAAGAAAGGAGTTTAAGAAGAATATATGACATGGAAGTGAAAGGTAGAAGAAGTCGGGGACGCCTGAGGAAGACATGACACGATCAAGTGAATCAAATACTTGAGTCAGGCCATAATAAGTCGGCAGTCACTATAAAGCAAGGATGTATGTCAAGATAGAGCCGTGTTTCAGTCTATCCTCTTTGCCTATGGTTTGTTTGTTTGTTAGTTAGTTTTTTTTTCAATAAGTGTGTCTTTCTCTGAACTAAAGAAACATGCTGAAAACCTCATCTGTGAGCTTGCACAGTTCGTATCCTCCGCTGTGTTTGTGTTTTATATTACTATTTTTATTTTTGTTTGTGAATCAATCTAAAATAATACCTTCAATGTGAAATAATTGAAAATGGTGCCAAACTTACACCTCCCAAAAGTCAGTAGGAGAAAAATCTATAAAATACGGGACGGGACTAGACCTGTAACACTAGACACTACATATTGACAAAATTAATCGTGTTTATCCCACCAAGAGATCCCCAATAGACCCTTTCTCACCATCCACTTCCACTGCGATCGACTGTGCTTTATTACTTTATATAAATAAAATAAAAACTTATTTTTATTTCTTAACCTCATCTACGTGTTAAAAATATGCATGACTTCTGTCACACACTCTTATCGGGGCTCTTTATCGTCAATCTAATTTAATACTTTAAACAATAATCACGCATGTGCTTTAAAAATTGTTTATAAAAATACATCACTAATGTCTTCCAGTACCTTTTCAAATGTAAATAAATATCCAGAACATCAATAGGATTCTATAAATAGTCGAAGCTTACCTTCATGAGGTGATTTTACACAAATACGGCGCTATACAAATCATCCAATTATTATTATTCATAGTGCCGGTACGATACGGGCCGGCTGTGCGGCCATTATTAATACAGTAAAACACCTATTTTACGTTTTTCAAGGGACTGAAAAAAAAAACTTAAATGGAGGGAAAATGTAAATCGGGGGAAATGAAAAAAACAACTTTTAAAAAAAAAATAATCTTTGTTAATTTTTTAGGTTGAAAAGACAATACATATTTTATTTTAAAAAATATTAAAAAATCATGTAGGTAGATTAGTTGAGTATTGAAAAAAAACATTAAATTTTTTTTTATTAAAAAATCATATTTGTTGAATTTTTTTTTATTAAAAAATATTTCATATATTATTAAAAAAATCATGTAGATTAGTTTGTTTAATTTTTTTTTTCTCAAATTTTTTTTCAATTGTATATATACATTTAAAAGTTTCGTTTTGAACGCCACAAATGTGACAACTGCGCCGGCGCATTGTCATGTGCGCGTCCAATCACGCACAGATAGCTAAAATTGAAAGTGGGCGGCCAATCACGGCGTTTCGCGCCGTACGGCCGACCAATCACGGCACGACAGATAAACATGTGTCTTCTGCACCGACTCATTGTCAAGCGCGCGTAAATCACACATTTTGAATATTTTCGACGTAAATTGCGGGAAAAAAACGTTAAAATTGGGTAATAAATGTACTAAAATACATCGGGACTGACATAATAACGCGTAATTGGTGGGAAAACGTTAAATCCGGGGACGTAAAATACAGGTTTCACTGTATTTCAAGGACAACACTGAAACATGCCGGAGTAAAGCTTTTTAACTGTGGTACCGATGCTGATTGCTGGCGAGTTTTACTGAATGCATAAAATATTAACACACACTTGAAAAGGGTCTCATGACAAAAAACTATACTTAAATTTTCACGAAAAATTAAACGAATTTACTGTTATTATGTCACCGTAAATAACACTTAATATCTTTTTTTACCATGATAAAAAACACTTAACTTCTTTTTTGATCATGATAACACTTCGATGAATTTATATTTTGTTAGAAAATTAAAAATCAAACAATAATTTGATTTATGAGTATTTCTCCACGAGCGACTCCGCTTGAGAATCTTATGAAACGTGCTTGCGCAATCACAAGTAGAAAGACCCAGGAAGAATTCAAAATGATTTTGAGACGCTAAAAGTTAGGAGATCCCTTCAAAGCTTTGTTATTGGTTGGGATGCATATCAAGTATAAATTCCGCAAGATGTCACTAGTGTGAAGATTTGACATTTTTTAGAAGTATAAGTTTTACCAACTTCAAGTGTGTTTCATACACATAACCCCGGAGAAACTTTGCGGCACAAGAGTGAGCTGCCTGCGTACGGGTCATGTATAGTGCGTCGCAGGGGTGCGCTTCCGCAGCCAAAAGGTTAACAACAACAAAAATTTCACCGTAGAATTACACCCAGTTTACTAGAATTCACAACCTCAAAATTTTATTCCAAACCACCCATTACCCCGAACAACGCCGGGCACTCATCAGCTAGTAATGTGCATATAATAAAGAGGAATACCGAATCAGAGCACAGGTGGTGCCAGAGGGCCCCCTCGTCAACACACTCCAGGGGATTGGTGAGGTACACCCCGCGGGGGCCCACCCCAAACACCATCTGATGGTGCCAGGAGTCGGGCGTGCGCGCGGGGTCCAGCACCCCCGACTGTAGGTTCAGAGTCACTATAGGCACGGCACCTGAAACACACCAATCACTCAATTATGTACTTTTAATTGACATAATATAATAAACAGAAATTAAATACTATAGACATTTCTCATAAATGCATGTAACAGAAAGACAGGTTACAACAAGAGCTCTCAGCTTCAGGACTACATTGTATTCATTAACCTTTTAAAAGCCAGGATTTTCAGCTGAGAAATCGTAAAAAACCGGAGCATTTTTCGTGTTTGCCGCCCCGTGCGCTAGCTGAGTGTAATTTCATAATTACTGACTTGTTTTTTTTGCAAAATGATGTTTTTGTAATTGGTATAGTCTTCTTACCAGATAATGTATTTATGTACAAATTTATAAAAATTGTATGTATATAATCATAAATAGGATTCCCGGAATAGCTTCATATATTGCTTGGTTTAACCCTAAGTGACCAGCTCAGGTATGGGGGCTCCATCGAAGACAGACTAAAGTTAGCCTCTCAGGAGCTGGGCATACTGTACAGGGCCCGCAGATACATTAAACAGTACATAACTGCTAGTGGCGTGCAGTTCATAAAAGCTGAAAGGCTGCACCTACCCTAAGGAAAACGAACCATGATAAGAAATTAAACGATAATAGAAAATTTCTGATCAAATTTTATTTTTTTCCATGAATTTGGTCCAATTGCATGTTCATTTATTCATTTGGCAACAATAATCAATGTAAGATGATAATAAAATGGCCAGTTTCAAATATTCAATGCACAATTCATAATCTTACTTGAAAAGCTACGCAGAGCCTACCTTTGGTCATAGAGCAATGCATGCCACTGACAACTGCTGACCCTGTACAAATCGCAAGTGCGCCCACTGTAGAATTTGGCAGACATCTCTGGTCGGGAGTCCCAAAATATCGAAAAAAAACCCTCGATTCTGTGCAGAAACCGTGCAGAGTCCGTTTGAGAGATTCACCTAGCTTAACAAACGGATTGCAATCTTGGAGCACAGTTGTTAGGTGTGAATGCTGTCCTTATTCTTCAGGTATTTCAATGGAAGATCCTCTGAGGAACTAGCGCCATTGATCCCTTCGACACTGGTGCAGTCGGGAAACACATTAAACGCGTGCCCGAAAATTGTACACTGTTGACATTTGTCACATGAGAATTGGTCGCTTCTACAAATCAGTACAGCTCGGCTGTGGACGAATGATCTGCTAGCCTCTGTGTTTCCTCCCTCCTACAACGTGGGTCTCTTCAAGAACCAGGTTTAATCTTTCCTATCCTCCCAAAGACCCTCTACATAGTATCCCCAAAGATGACATAGGCCTTGAGGGAAATGTGTGGGTAATTGTATAAAAATATATTCTCATATTACAAAAAAAGGATAAAGATAATATTTTTAGTTTTACTATATTTTCCATAAAATTAAATAAGTGCCCTTCACAATAAAAATAAAATAATAAGAGGTATTCCTATAAATAAGACTTTGGAAACCGGAAATATATTTCCATTATAATAACATTATTAAATTTGATTTATATCAAATAAAAATATATATATATTTCGCGGTGACAGGATATATATTTTTTTCAGTTAGTGCGAGCGCATGTGACAACTGAGAATATTTTAAACGTAGTATTCATTTGCCAATTGAATAAAATTTATTTTAGTATTGTACGAAGATATTTAAGGCTTTAAGAAAGTGACCATTCCGAATGGGCTTCATAGTGCGCGTTGGCATCCCACAGGTTAAGCGCACATGTTTTATTTTAGATTCCAGAATTCATAATAATGTGTAATTTTATAAGGCACATTTGTGAATAAAGATATTATATACTTGTAGATGTCAGGGCAGTCAAACCGCTATAAACCAGTGGATGCTGAACTTAAATGTATCCCTGTGTGCCCGTGTTGCGTGTTTAAGATTGGTGGAATTGACCATATTGTAATATATAATTCAATTTGATTTTGAACATTTCGTAATGCTTTGAAACATGATTTCAATAGATGATTCATTGGAATCAATAATTTCGAAATATCTAGATTCTGCCCATGGATATTTTCCATTCTCCCTATTCGTTATGTTTACATTCGTCAAATCTGTGTCAATGACTGATAAAGCATAACCTTCTTGTATAAGTGTCGATCTTGTATAACCTCTTGGGGAATGAGTTTTTGCGAACAAAACTGCATACGAGGAGTGAGTTATTTTAAAATTGATGATTTCTTTATATACTATCATAGTTATCATATGCAAAGATAAGTTTTTATCACATTTTTTTTAATTAACGAACCTTGTCATTAATGCTCCTTTGAGACTTTTTGTTTGAATGACAAGATTCATGTTCATACTCACCAAGAAGTTGAATATAATTTTAAATTCAAGTTCTCATCTCTAATAACACAGCAGTGAAATAAGAAAATTCTGTAATAGAATTAATTATACATATACTTAATGCTGTTTTTACACGGGGGATATAATCCGCAGAATAACGTGTATTGGAAAATGGGAGAATTTTAATAAATAAACTAAGAATGAATATTTCCATTACATTTTGTTGATTATGTTATATCAAAACTGTATTAATAAAAGATTATGTAAAAACAGAATTGATTCTGTACATGAAAAAAAATTCAAAAGTATGTTAGCTAAGTGGTCCAAAGCGTCGGGTTCCCACCGCGGCGTTGGGGCTCAATCCTCTGTTAGCCCAGCAAGTCCTCCATCATTGCAGAAGCAACATTTTCCACTAACAATGATGATAGTAGGAGAATTTCAAATGTTGTCAGGCTATTATAACCTGGGAATGTTTGTCTTAGAAAAATAATAAAAGAATCAGAACGCTGCAGGGATGTTGGATAAAGACAAATAATAAAGACGGTGGACTCACCCAAACCAATCCAATACGCCAGCCAGTGGGATAGAGACAGCGCCCTCTCGGGCCATGTGCGGAAGTGGCGGCAATGCACGTGTTGAGTGCGCAGGCCAGCCGCCAGTGCAACTGCGTTGCAGCCTGCGAGCGCGCGCGACACGAGGTAGCGAGGGAGCGGCGCGGAGCAGGCGCGGGATCGTGTTAACACTGCCGCCAGAATTCGCTCAATTTCCACAGGCTGGTTGAGACCCATCTGAAATAAGAACAAAATAATATGGTTAACTGACCAAATGAGAAATAATATTCGGACATATTATGGCTCACGTAAAGTTCTCTATCCATTTATAATTATTTTTTTATTGACGGACCATTGTCCAATTACACATGTGTGTATTTACATAACACAAAAAGAAATAAACAAGAGGTACAGAAAAAGAACAGCACATACAGTATAACCCTTTTTTTCGTTTTTTAAGGGACTGAAAAAAAAAACCTAATTGGAGGGAAAATGCACAAGGGGGGTATTGAAAAAAAGAAAATTTAAATATCATATTTCTGAAAAAATAACGATTTTTAAAAAAACAACATTCAATTTAAATTTTTATTGAAATTTTTTATTTTTATTAAAAAAACCATGTAGGTTGCATTTTTGTTTTTTTTTGTTATGTAATTCTCTTTCAAGACTATATAAACATTAAAAAGTGTAATCTTGAATATTACCAATGCTTGTAAAGTAGGTTTTTAAACCCTCGATGAACCTCATCGATTCTTCTTTTGTTGGAATATCAACCTCTTCTTCATCGGACAGTTCTTCAGCAGAAAAGTCTGCCAGTGTTAAATGACGAGTGTCAATAATGTCAACAACTTCCACCAAGTCTGATGTCATAACATTGGAGTCAAGGTTTACATAATCCTCCAAGAGTTGGTCTGAAATCTTTTCCCAGCCTTCTATAAAATCACACTGGATATTTGCTTGGGTACTGAGTACTGGTACGTCTTCATCCTGCTCCATCAAATTTAGTCGATTCTAATATACATGATTTTTTTAATAAAAAAATAAAAAAATTTAATAAAAATTTAAATTGAATGTTGTTTTTTTAATAAAACTTTATTTTTACAGAAACATAAATTAATACTATTGGATTGGGGGTATTGATATAAAAAAAAAACATTTACATTTTCCCTACAATTAGGTTTTTTTTTTCATTCCCTTAAAAAATGTAAAATAGGGGCTATGCTGTATTCAGAACCAGCGTTTGCTGATCTACATATATGAATACATCTTTTTAAAGCCATTATATTTTTCATTGGAGTTCCTCATTATCCAATAATTACCGGTTACCTCGAGAGGGTCTCCTTTTGGGGTAAGAATAACCTCATCGAATTTAATGTCTCAAAGACCCAATCATATCTGATTATGTCTAAAAAGGATCGAAATGACAATCTAGTCTCCTTTAATGGAAGCAATCTTCCCAACAAGCCCTCCATTGATATGCTTGGTGTAACCTTAAGTGACCAGCTCAGGTATGGGGGCTCCATCGAAGCCCGAGTAAAGTTAGCCTCTCAGAAGCTGGGCGTATTGTACAGAGCCCGCAGATGCTTTAATAGTACACAACTGCTGACCCTGTACTAATCGTAAGTGCGCCCCACTGTAGAATTTGGCAGCCACCTCTGGTCGGGAGTCCCAAAATATCTGAAAAAAACCCTAGGCTCTATGCAGAAACGGGCGGTCCGTTTGATAGATTCGCCAATTTTAACAAACGGATTGCAATCTTTGGAGCACAGACGTCAGGTGGGAATGCTGTCCTTGTTTTACCGGTATTATAATCGAAGATGCTCTGAGGAACTAGCGTCATTGATTCCTTCAGCACTGGTGCATAGTCGGGAAACACGCCAAACGCGTGCCCAACATTTGCGCACAGTAGACATTTGTCCCATGAGAACGGGTCGCTTTTACGACTCGTTCCTGTATTCAACAGCTCGGCTGTGGAATGATCTGCCGGCCTCTGTGTTCCCTCCATCCTACAACATGGGTCTCTTCAAGACCCAAGTTCACTCCTTCCTATCCTCTAAAAGACTCTCCCCAAAGATGATATAGGCCTCGAGGGAAATCCTTCGGGGTCTCCTGTGTGGAGTTACCGTAAAAAAATAAATAAATTTAATTCAGAATATAACGACCACAGGTGTCATAGTTTCATCAGCTTAAATACGAAAATGCATACAATATGATATCCAGTAATTATGTTTATAGTTCAGTCAGTAGAGACATAAAAAAGCCTATGCCTTTTAACAAAAAAGTGCTTGAACAAAAAATGTTAGCAATTTTTTCTTCTTTTAGTTTGTATTAAACAATTTTGTTGTAGGATCAATCTTTGGGGAATTATTTTGGAAAACACAATTATTGACACCTTTTATCCAAAATGGTGACTAGCGTGAAGGTCACCAAAGGTCGAAAACTTGTATTTTTTTGTTCAGGGTCCTAACTGTTAGAAAATAAAATCAAACAAATTTTCACCCCACCTTTTGCATAGCAAAAACCCCCCCTGACTGGACTATTAATGCATTACCAGAGCGTTGATGACTGCGGTGGCCCCACAGGCAGAGGTGCCAATCTGCGTGACCTGGCGACAGCACGCCTCCTGCTCCGACCATACCATGCTCTTGGGGACAGCGAGGGGGCGCTCCACCGATACACCGACACCATCCTGTAAGCAAAACAGTGGAGCAATTGACACAGTCCAAACCCAAAACAGGCAACTACTCAATATGAATAGAATCATAATACTGTGATTCTGAGACCAAAACATTTACATTTTTACTACAAATAAAGTCAGGAATCACCGGTTAAAGTTTGTCGGGTACGTCCTGATACACCCTGAATAGAATAAGACTCACCACATTAGAAGTATCCTGGTCGTGGAGGAAATTATCCGTCCGATGCACGGTCAGTCTCTTGGCCATGGTGCAATGAAACAAGGCTGAAGCTAGGTTATGCCGCCCCGCTTCCAACAATGAGGTTCGGCCAAGCTCGGGGTTGAGGCGACCTATGTCCAAGGTGAGTCTACCCGACTCTGAATGGCACACAGGAGGACATTCTCCGAGAATGGCGGCGGCCGGACTCCACAGGAGAGACTCGGGAAGTTCACCTACATTGAACCAATGTCAGCAATTAAGGAACTATGTACTTGTAATATACTAGTAATAAGGAACTATTTGTAATATTTAACAATATGATCAATGTCTTCTCTAGTGCGTCATAGCATTTTCTATCTCTGGGGATGAAATCAACAGATTAATCATTTGTGCAACATTATATTCATAATTTAGATAATTTCAACGCTTTTACAAATTTTATGTCAATAATACGATAACACAAATTGTGAAAAAATTATATAAAATTTAATTTAATAGATTCCTGTTGGATAAGATGAACCAATAAACTAGAAGTGTGATGGGTAGTAACTGAAAATACAAAATTTTGGCTTACACTCTGCTGTATCTCCCGGCGAGATGAGGTCCCCGCTGGAACTGTGGTGTCCGGGCCCCTCCCTCACGGGCCAGCTGCGACATGTCCGACGCACACACACCACTTCCCCACTAGGCAGAGTGTGAGCTATGAGGGTGGTCAACCCAGCGTGCTCCAACTGCGCCGCTTCTTCTTCTGCCTCCATTACCTTCTCTGCCGTCTGACACGTAACAGACACATGGCAAGTTCCACTTGTGGAAGGAATAGGAGAGAGCCCGCGACCTGATGTTGATGGCGTTATAGCCGGTGCTGCCTGTACATTGTGCGCCACCTCAACAGCAGCAGAAGTAGGAGGAGAGTTTGCCACTGTCGCTAATGAAGGTGTCTGATCAATAGGCACTCTGTTAGGAATAGAATTATTCTCCGGAGGTTTCACTTCTATTTCAATAGGGTCTGATGCATTGGGCGGAAGACTGTTTTCATTGTCGGAATGGTGGTCATCTGGCTGCGTGGCATCTAAGTCAAGATCGAGGCTGGATTCACGGTCAGAGTCTGCCTCGCAGGAGGGACCTGGGTCGAAGTCCATCTCCAGGTAGTCCATGTCAGGGCTGGAGTTGCGGGAGGGGGCGGCCGGAGGTGCTACGCGGGGGGCGAACAACGGTGGTGCGGGCAAGGCAGCTCCCTCCGCTAGTCCCATGTCTAGGCTGAAGAAAGAGGAAGGCAGGTCGGCCAGGTGCTCACCACCTCGGTAGGTGTAAATGCAGCACTCGTCCGAACCCACCGAGTAATCATCATTACCCGTATCGCTAGAAGAGTCATCTGCATAAGGCAAGGGGAGCTCCGCAGCTTCCCGCACCTTACGGCAGCTCTGGGCACTTCGTTTTCTGCTCCCCCGACCTCCAGAACTTCCGGTGCTGGGGCCCGCTCTGCTGGAACTGCTTGTGGATGGCACATTTATATTAAAGTCATTTTGGTTAAGTCCATTTTGAGTATTTTCAGATTTGCGGTTGGGAGCAGAGTTTTTCTGCGGCTCACAGTTGTTTAATTTGACTGTGACTTCAGTCTCAGTGTTGTTGATCTTCTCGCCATGCGCCAGGAGCCCCTCGAGGCTCCAGCTGCAGCAGCCTGGATAGCCCTCCCCACTCCTGTCGGCCCGCTCTATCTTGGATGAGCACTTGTCTATGGAGGTCTTGGAATCCACATTGTAGGAAACACTGTAGGGGTCGGTTGCCTCGCACTTGCTGCAGTTGTTATTGAACTTGGCTTCGGCGCTGTTCGGGCAGATGCCATTGGTGGTGAGGTTCCCGGGCGCGCGTTGTTTGGGACGCGAGACGGCTCCCTGGACGGGATTATTATCGCCGACGTTATGTCTATATTTCTTCCCCTGCGACTTCTCGCGAGCCTGTCTATCTTCGAACGCAGCGTGGTTTTCGGAAAAACGATGATCGTTTCCTTCGCCAGGATCCATTATTCAAATTCAGTGTCGAAATTAAATCACATATAACTCTGAACTTGAATAATTTTAAATCGCTCGATCATGGCGATATAAATACCCTTCGACAATCAAATAATATGACAGTTTGAGAAGAAATTTACAGGGAAGTGACTTCAATCGTATACAAATGCGACACCCTATTGTTTCTATTCACATAAAACTGTTTATTTTAAGAATATCGTAATATTTACAACACAATACTGTCATACTGTCAACCCGCAGTTTCCATGTTTTATAAACTTGAACAAAAAAATACAATTGAACTGAAGTGAAGTTGTCGCGGAGGCTGACCTTGAGGTAGTGTGGGTAGTACCTACTTAACCTGTAGTAACTAAGTGCTGCAATTACTCAATTAACTAAGTAAACATCACGCCATTTTTTCCGTCGCGGTAGGCAGAGAGTATGGACCACCACACAACTCTGTTCTGGCACATACTTCAAAACAATGACTCTAAACAAATAACAATCATTTAAATAATGCTACTCATCTACATAAACCCCATCGATCTATTTTCAAAAATCAATAATTTATTTTGAATAAAAGTAGGGCATGATTGTTTACAAATAGGATGAGTTTTATATCAAAACAAAGAAAACTATTTCTCAATACAGATGATATAGCCTTTTGTAATCACCTAAAATAATTGACCGAATTCACCGAAATATTTAGATTTACAATGTGCATTTTAAATAGTAGGAATTCCCAGATTAGACCGGCCATAAAATAAATTTAGTACAAAGGCTAGCCGAGCCTATTGTTAGGAAAAATCGTAACTAAAATAATATAATCTTAACTGCTATTTTGGGAAAACCCGCAATTCCGTTGGAATTTTATGAGACGTCAATAAAAGATAATCCCCTCAAGGGAATGGAGCCGCGGATGGAACGACCGCTGAATACCTACAGGTAGACAGGTAGACAGAAGGACAGTGGGCTCTAGGAGAGAGTCGATTGTAAGAGTCCGCCCAGGACGGAGAGTCGGGTGCAGTCTTCCGCGCAGGAAGCAAAGTCGCGTGTAGTCTTCCGCCAAGGAAGCACGAGTCGTGGCAGTAGTCCGCCCAGGACAGACGAGTCGGTTGCAGTAGTCCGCCCAGGACACCTAGCCAAGTGAAACCTTCCGCCCAGGAAGGTTCCAATTCTCGCTTCTTTGAGAGGCCGCCCAGGTCCTCTGACGACGAGGGAATTCTACACTTCCATCCCAGAAGGAAGTAACTGCTCTTCGCCCTTCGGAGATCAACATCGGAGACCGCCCAGGCCTCTGATTATCGCCGCGTTGCACCTACTACCGACCCGGAGGTACACGAATACGTAGTGCGAACGCGAGGACTCTACATACAACGCAGCCACTGGACCCTGGACAGCCATCACCAAAAAGAAAAGTGCCTCTGACTCTAATGATAATTCCTCCCACATTGCCTAAGCCAGTGAACCTCTAATTTTAAGTGCAAAGACTTTAACAGTAGAATTAAGTAATTCGGTATCTAGTTTTATTGAATTGTCTAATTAAGTTTTACTCTAGTTTTAAGACTAAACCCACGTATATAAAAAATAAATTACTTGTAACTACCTAAGATCGCATTTCTATTCCTCCCTTTTTGCGTTATTCCTAGAATAATACCTACTGCCCGACGAACCGTCATATCACAGAATATACATAATATTTATGCTTAGGTCAAGTTGTTATCTTTTATTATTTGGACACCTGTTACTACCCATAGCCTTACTGTTGATAATAAAACAAAGTTGAAGTTGTATTTGCACCTATTCTGAATTATGAAGCAGGTACATATTTAGACGTAAGTGACTGTCATAAAATAATAATTAGAAAAAGTGTGTATGACTTAAATATAAAAATAAAATATTTTCTGAACAAGTGACATTGTTATTACTTATATTTTATAACTTATCCTTTCATGTACCCTTGCTGCTTTTTATTTTGTTTTTCTCACGCCGGTTAGAATAATAATAATAATAATCGGCACATACTTCAAAACAATGACTCTAAACAAATAACAATCATTTAAATAATGCTACTCATCTAAATAAACCCCATCGATCTATTTTCAAAAATCAATAATTTATTTTGAATAAAAGTAGGACATGATTGTTTACAAATAGGATGAGTTTTATATCAAAACAAAGAAAACTATTTCTCAATACAGAATATACATAATATTTATGCTTAGGTCAAGTTGTTATCTTTTATTATTTTCAATTTGTATGTAGAATCAAATAATCGTTGATTTAAAACAAGATGCTGATACTCTCTCATTGTTTTATCATCCTTACTCTAAGCTCCCATCACACTTGCACAATAAGCGTAAGTACTTTGGGCATTTGCGCAATGGCTACATAGGGGTAGGGTGGTATGCCTGCGCCAGAGATGTCAGTGTTTTTATCTGAGACATGACGTGCGGACAGCTGTAATAAGTATAACTACGATTTGCTTTGTGCTTGTGAAAACTTTACAATATTTTGTGACAAATTGACGTTCCGAGACCATAAAACAATACAAAATGTCTTACGCTTACCTATTTAAGTACATTATTATCGGAGACACGGGTGAGTTATTGATTTTTTCCCTGAAATGTTGTGAGATTTTTCGGGTTTATTGACTTTTGAGCCGATCATCGATTTTCTGTTGCTGCAAATTTATGCATTCATGTGCTTCAAGTACACAGTCGGCAGACAAAACAAAAGATTACGACATCTAATATTATGGTTACTGATTTTTCCCCGTCTAAAATTCTGGCAGATGTTTTTGTCTTCTTGATATTTACGTCGAATCTATTATTTTGATGGGTCTGTCACAAGATAATGTATTACGCGTAGTTTATTGGCAAATTTTAAACGTAGTAATCTGAAATGTGTTTTGAAGACAGCTTCGTTTCAATGATAAATTTTATTGTCTAAGTTTTTGTTCATGGGAGGAGCAAGCATTTTTGGAGAAATTGTTATCAGATTATGAATCATGTAATAAAGAGTACCCCGAAACCTCTCCAAAATACATTTTGATTGGAACATAATTTTATTATTTGACCTAATACTTCCTATTGTATTTATTATTGCATTTTTTAAAATGTTCATTATTTTTATCATACAAAGTCTACTTGACTTGTTGAATGTTCAGATGGCATTATATTTTTCTTGCAAATGTATTTAGTATTATTAGTAGTCAAATGAACCAATTCCATAAAAAAACATCTTTTCATGGTGGGAGGGAACACCCCACAATACAATCCCCTTTTTGATAAAAAAAAAACTGTCAGTTTCTCAGAAAAGACAAGAATATCGACGATTTCTAATTTGTACAGTTTATATTTTAAAGAATTTTATTACTAAAATAGGCTTAATGACGGAAGATAGGTTCAAATATGCACCAACAACCAAAGAAGGCTGAAATATCCACTAATAACTAAAAAAAGGCTCAAATATGCATGTGCAAATGCGTGTAATCTGATGTCTAATTATTAGCGTATTGGATTAAAAAAACTGTAAAAATAAAGATTATGCAATACACTGACAATAATTTTTAAAAGACTATGCAAATAAAAATTAGTGCTAAATATTAGTTTTAGGCCACTCTCTGACGGTCTGGTAGGGAATCGACATAAACCTCATGCGTGACACCGACAGGGCACTATGCCATACATTTCAATGGGCACTAGCTCACGACTCGGGGGGGGGGGAAGCGGGAGGGGCGTGACGTACTTCAGTAGCTTCTCGGTAAACACGCATCCAGTATATCTATGCACTGCATTTCGATCGTTTACGCGCCATTTATCCTTAGAGTTCAAACATGGAGAGGGATGTGATTTTTCGGCTAATATGGAGGTAGAGAAATATGCATGCCTTTATAACTATAAATTACCGGCATATGCATTAAAGGGTTATTAAAACTCTTTCCTCATCACTAACCACTCCCTCATATTGGTATTCATTTTTGTAATATATGGAGCAACGCGCTGGACCAGTTCTTGGAATGTTTTTTTTTTAAATTTTACATCATCTTCGGAGAGTTGGCAGCAACAAATAACCTACAATGAATATTACGTTCAATGTAGGGGTGGACCCAAAACCTCCTTTTTTGTCTCATTCGAAGGAATAAATAGGATACCAGAGTCTCGTCTTCACTTGATTCCCCCTACATTTTTTGATCTTGAGTTTGACAGATCCGATAACATTCGGTGGTAAACATAACAGAAATCTGCAATACCGACAATTTACTGGCAGCTACAAATCACTGCAGACCCGTCAGAGAGTCGATGGAAGAAATATCGCGAAACATTTCCTGCATTTTTGCAGGACCCGGTTTATGTCGATTCCCTACCGGACCGTCAGAGAGTGGCCTTACAATAGTAGGGGTACTAGGTAAAGGTGAGACAATAATTTAAATAGTATTTATTATAAGAACAATTTTACACAGTAAAATGCCACTGAGTCACGCCAGATTAACAACTGACTCATTACCAACAACATAACATAAAGGTTATGGATCTTTCAAACCAACTTAGCCAATCAAACATTCAGATAATTGTACAGTGAATGGGTGGAGAAAGTAGTGTCAGGAGAATATATTTGACACTTGCATTCTACACATCTTTCAATTATAATTATGCATTGTTTTCTATTATAAACAGTAGACTTTGATTCCTCAATGTTCTGAAGTAATATTCGAGATAACAATCACTCAACCCCCCATAACCACAATTAATAGATACCTTATCTAACAAAAGCTTATCCCAAGTGTAACCTTGGTTGATATTTGGGAAATAACTTAGGTTATTTTATGTTAACGTATAACAGGGTATGCTTCTAAAATAATAGACTTGACTATTTAGCTACACTCTACAAACATAAATTTTTCAGAGCGAGATTATTTGATGTGATTTAATAAGGAACTCCAGTGAAAAATATAATGGCTTTAAAATATATATTCATATAGATTAGCAAACACCGATTCTGAATATATAAATTTTATTATATATAAATTATACATAGAATTTATAAATCTTTATTTAAAAGCGAATAAAAAATCATCTAATGAAAATAAAACAATAACTTTGTTAAAAAAAAAAAATTAAATTTAAAAAAAAAACACCCTTTATATTGGTACCATTGCATTTTGAACATCTGACGTCACGCATTCTTAACATGATGATTTTAAGCTTTATAATTGTTGTTCAATATAAAAAAAAAACTATTATTAATGAAAGAAATTAGAGTATTCATGAGCAAACCAATTATCAATATGGATATTATGATAATGCTCAATACTATTATTATTCTTTGAGTTAAAGTTTCTAAAAAGGTACATAATTTTATTGCTTATGTTTAGTTATAGTTTACCCATGAATAGAATATAAAATTATGTATGGTAAAGCTCATCATTGTTTTGACATTCAACATTCTAACTGATCAAAACTGACTGGCCATAGATTTGGAGCGTTTTGGCGGGCTTTGATAAATTGAAACTTTGTAAATTATTTTAACTATGAACACTAACTTAAAAGAAAAACTAAAATACGGGTATTTAATTTGGAAGTCATTATTGATAAAAAATATATATATTGGAGTTTCTTATTCCACAAAGATGTCATTTTGAATTAAGTAAAATTCTGATTTTAACAAGGACACCTGTTACTACCCATAGCCTTACTGCTGATAATAAAACAAAGTTGAAGTTGTATTTGCACCTATTCTGAATTATGAAGCAGGCACATATTTAGACGTAAGTGACTGTCATAAAATAATAATTAGAAAAAGTGTGTATGACTTAAATATAAAAATAAAATATTTTCTGAACAAGTGACATTGTTATTACTTATATTTTATAACTTATCCTTTCATGTACCCTTGCTGCTTTTTATTTTGTTTTTCTCACGCCGGTTAGAATAATAATAATAATAATTGGACCATTTCTCCGCTTTTCTGAAAAATCACCTCGGGCGCTGTACAAATATTACTTCCTATTCTTATATTACGTCTATTCTACGAATTTATTATTATTATTATTATTATTTTTTTAACATTTATTTTCTCTTTTTGGACAGGCTATCATTACACATTATTTATAGACCATATAAAGAGATGCAGTTAAATTATCGAAACTAAATTTAATGTTAAATTGAAAAAAAAAGAAGCTAAATCTATTTATCCCTTACGATATATTGCAAGACGCTAATACAAATGATAGAGTGATTGTTTCCATTATATTTAAGAATGTATTTAAGCTAAGACAAAGAATTATTATCCATATTTTTTAGGATTAATAACACAGAATACTCTAAAAAGGGTGGAGCGGCGGGGGAGGATGGTGGCCGGGGGAATTGATTCATAGGGCCCTCAAAATCTTCTTCGTCTTGGTGACGCCCCTGGGCGGCGTGACGGGACGGATTGGTGTTGGTCTGCACATACGCCAGGTGGCGCTTGTCAGCCGGCTTCAGTATCCGGAAGGAGCACTTCAGCGTGTCGTCCACTGACATCATTGCTCCTGCGTTATCGTATTCCCCGCAGTAGTTGGGCGCCGAGAAATGGGTGACCAGTTGCTTCTTGGCAAAGAACTCATACCCGTCCTCTACCACCTGATGCACCCGGCAGATCAGGTCAAAGTCGTGCTTGTTGAGGAACTTGGCCACTATCTCAATGACGAAGGTAAAGGCTCGTTCTCGCCCCAGCTGGCGGTGTCCTTGTTGGGGTCGGACCACAGCAGGTCGGTCCACAGCAGGTCGCAGAGCATCCCACTTCCCGATTGTATACAATATTTTTTACAACCACCGTAGCCCGAATAGCCGCTTCTTTTACTTTTGGCACTTCACTATAACATGTGGTAAGGGCCTTCGACCGACCGCCAGATGTGACCGATGTCTGATGCGTTAATTCGGAAGAACGAAGCAGATTTCAACTCAAAATATTTGAAATATTTGGATTTTTATTATAAACTTGATTTAAGCTCGAAACGACAGCACTAAAATTATGTAATTTTTATAAATGTAATCTAAAAATTATTGCGGTTATTTTATGCTATTTTTACACCGGGAAAATTAAGAACTTTCCAATATTTCCAAGATAAACCAGGAGCGACTATAAAACGCAGCCGGCAGCCACGAGGGCGCCTAGACTACTATATCTAGTAAATAAGCCAGTAAACATGCCATCTTCTTATATTGGTACTCCTTCATCTTCTTTTAATTTTTTAAAAATGGTCCTTATATAGCAGGGATGGCCAGTGCGTCGATCGCATATATTGTAATATTTCTTGTTCCATCTCTTAAAATCCATTAGTTCCCTTCTCTTCTCATTTTTACTAATGAAAAACCTAATTATATTATTGGATCGTTTTTTTGTAAAAATATCTGTTTACAGAATACATTTATCTATTCGATTTGTAATTGGGTTTTTATTGTTATCTCATGATATAATAACAAACGATATCGGTCGATCGCCACAAATGTTTTTATCAACTAGTCGCTCCTAGAAATTTTTTTTAAAAATTTTCTTCCGGCCATTTCATAATTAAATAAAAAAATGGGTGAACAAAATAAAATAGACGATGGAGCCTGGAGGTTAACGAACAGAAATAATAACAATGAACTACACATAACGCTGTCCCAATGTAAACTGTGAAAGCCTTTGCGTTTGTCAGAAAAACTGTCAGGAGACGGATCGCCACGAGCGGTTCACAAACAGGTCATTCAGCGCTCCAAACCCCGTCCCAATCATGAGAATTAGCGACTTGCAAATATATACGCACCTTTATGTTGGAAGTTTGGTTCTTTAAGGAATATTGGCTTCGTCATCTTGTATATCTTTGAATCGGGTTATGTTAGAAATTCGCTTCTGTTAATTAATGTTCATCATTTTTAAAGAACTTTTGTCCCATTAACTCAATTCCACCAGACTAGAGGAACTATAAAACTGACATCTGATTACATGAAGCAGCAAAAACTCAAACATGTTTTTCAATTATTCAATTTCAATGAGAAAAGTAATGTTGAAATCTCTGGCGAAGCCGTGTGACAAAACTGCTACCTATGTAGTTGTTCATAAAATGGCAATTAATATTAAAGTTTTTTTTTTATGTGGTTTCCCTCCCAGAGAAAAACAACACCAGAGAGAATAATATGGCATTTGTATTTCTGTTGCAGGGGTGGGCAAGTCATGTGTCCTGTTGCAGTTCACAGATAAGCGCTTCCAGCCTGTCCACGATCTGACCATCGGAGTGGAGTTTGGGGCGCGGATGATCACTATTGACGGGAAACAAATCAAGCTGCAGATATGGGACACGGCTGGGCAGGAGGCCTTCAGGTAATGACAATCCTCGGTAGACTAAGCTCTCCATAGCCCCAACAGCAAAATGAACTTTCAATGATTTAAAACTCACAATTTAATTTCGCGCTCGTGCCACTAAACAGATGAATATTCTAATTGATCTAACAAAAAACTTTTACATACTTTTCTATTATACTGACTCGATCGTATTTGATTGTGGCATGTCTTCCTACGTTTGCTAGAAACCTGTTTAAATGGTTGACTATTTGGTGTGCAGATCTATCACCCGATCATACTACCGCGGGGCCGCCGGTGCTCTGTTGGTGTACGACATCACACGGAGGGAGACCTTCAACCATCTGTCCACATGGTTGGAGGATGCGCGCCAACATTCCAACTCTAACATGGTCATCATGCTCATCGGCAACAAGAGGTAATCGTTATATTTTGTTTTGTTTTTGAAAGTTTATTTAGGTGGCAATTTTTTCATACATCTAGTAAGAAGGAATACATTTCACAATATTAGCTTAGCTGCCACTAGCTTCCAGGCCCCTTGTAGATTTTTATCAACTTTCGCAATTGGCATCAGGCAGTTGCCATCGGCAAATGTGGAGGAAGGAGATTTTCTCTGAGAAAACTGGCAATATGCACTTGTGAAATTGGAAAATGTTATGTTGTTTCGATTGCCTTCTATGTCCTATATTGTTATTTCTCCTTTTGACTTTGGTACAGTATCATCTGAAATTTTATCTGGACACTATTATTATTGTAAAAAAACATGAATTTGATTGTTTATAATTTACAATATACATACGTATTACTCAATATGGCACATAATTATCACAGTATAACATTATTATTATTACTTTGGAAATACATATATGTAATGATATTTTGCCTATAGTGGTACAAATTCTTAGTTCCCTTGAAAACTACCTTCATTTAATAATATATGTAGGAGGTGTGATAAAAAAATACGGTGAATCAATTTTTATAGCAGCAACTGCTGGATCCATTTGAAGTAATAAGTCCAATGGCCGGATCCTTTGAGATAGTCAGTGTCATGTTTGAACAAGTTGTGACTTATCAGTCGGCTTCCAGAGCCGGAAGAGTGAGATCCTGTTTACTGTGTCTGTCGGGCATCATGGATTTCAAACAACGCATTAGCATTAAGTGATGTTTAAAGTTGCAAAAAAGTGCCAAAGAAGCTCATAAAATGTTAAAATCAGTGTATGGCGATAAAGTGGTGACTCTGAAGACTGTTCAAAGTGGTATAAGCGATTTAAAAGCGGAAATGAGTCAGTTGAAGACAAGCAACGGTCGGGAGGTCCTTTAACCTCAAAAACAGATGGAAACGTATGAAAAGTGGCAAAAATGGTTCATTCAAAAAGGCGATTTACTATTCGAGAGTTTACAGTAGAACTGAACATCTCGTACAGGTCTATGCAAAGCATTTTAACCGATAATATGCAAATGAGACGAGTGAGTGCGAAATTTGTTCCTAGACTCTTGACTGACGAACAGAAGGAAAATCGTATGTCAGTTTGCACGGAATTGATAGATCGTCTTAAAGCATTCCGGACTTCATAGTTAAAATTATAACTGCAGATGTTCAGAGAAAATTCAGAGTTCCCAATAGAAAACGAATGGCTCTCCTCGCCCTATGAAGGCACGTAAGTCAAAGTCGAATGTCAAGGTCATGTTCATTATTTTTTTTATAGTGAGGGCATAGTGAGATCAGAGTTCATTCCAAGGGGAACAACTGTAAACTCCGAATATTACAAGGGCTTACTGCAACGTTTGCGAGATGATGTATGGAGAAAGAGACTAAAAATATGGGCCAATGGCTTCCTTCTACATCACGACAACGCGCTGTGCCAAACCTCACTTCTGATTCGCCGGTTTTTGGCCGAAACTGCCAGTTTTTGGCTGAAAAAAAAAAGGTTCCTGTCTGTCCACATCCGCTTTAGTCTACGGATTTAGGACCATACGATTTCTGTCTCCAAAAATAAAAACCATGTAAAAAGGAAAACGTTTTGTCACCATTTCGACAGAAGCCTTCCAGAAATACTTCCAATCATGGAATCAACGTTGGGATAAGTGCATCGCTAGCCAAAGAGAGTACTTTGAAGGAGATTAATTCAAATTTGTTATAAGGTTATTACTTTGTTCGTAATAAAATTATTCACCGTATTTTTTGATCACACCTCGTACATATAAAAACGAAGCACATGAAGCAAAAATACACAGTCTACGAAATAAAAATAAATAGATATATTTTTAAAATTTAAATCAAATCAAATTTAATAATGATATTATTAAGTTCAAGCAAGTATTTTACTTTTTTATTATTGTGACAGCTGTTCCGGAGTTCAAAGCCATTTTCAAACTGGTTAGGCCCCACTGAGACAATTTACTTATATGATTTTATTTACCCCTACCCAATTAACAAATAAAAATTATGGTGTTTTAAATGATTTATTAATATTTTCAGTAAAAACTGATTTACTTAGAAATTAAATGTGATAATTAAAATTCTTTATTCTTTGAGGCCCTTACAGTTTAAATCTATTTTCCCCTCTTTTAATGAAATAAAAATAGAAGAGAGCGACTAGCAAATCCTGGCAAATGAGAAATATCTTGGGCTGTGCATTAACAATTATGTTTATAATAGGTTTGTGTAATTACATATGTTTTTTTTAGTTTTATATAAAGTGATATAATTATGATGTACATGAAAAAAATTGCCACTAAGCGACTTAAAATAAAAACATTTTTTAAAATAAAAATTTAAATACTTTTGATCCTATTAATTATTATACTTTTAAATAGAGTGAATTTATTTGAGATTGAATGACATGCGGAAAATATTTTGCGATGAAATTGTCAATCTGATATATCATTATAACTGACATGAAAACAAATTTCATAAAGCCGAGGGGTTAACTGAATAAACTAATAAAAATGTGTAAAATTGGAATGCATTTATTTAGGTAATAATTCTAGTTAAGTGAAAATGTAATTTTCTTTTTTCTGGAATATTTAAAAAAAAAAATGATAACAGGTTTTCTTAATTGTTTTATAATAACGTGAATGCTACTTAAGCTTTGGAACGCCGAGCTCCTGTGATCTAATACTTCGGTAGTTTGTCGAGGGTAAATTTTTAGCGCACTAGAGGTGATTTTTCACTAAAACGGCGCTATACAAGTCATCCAATTATTATTGAGTCTATTTTTGTAATAATTTGGTTTTTGCAAAATAATATTTTTGTCAATTGTACCGTTTTACCAGATAATGTGTACATATTTATAATAATTGCATATATATCTATCAGAATAGCTACTTATATTCGGTGAAATGATTTTTTTTTAATTACTGCTGGCTATGCTGATAACAGATACAAATTAAGTGTATTCGATGGTTAATTCCGGCACACTAAAAGATCCCAAAAAGTTCTAAAAAATCCCCATCTCCCCGTATGCATGTGCATAATACTGTTGGATTCACTCCATAGATCCAATAACACTGATATATAAACTTTCAGTGATTTGGAGTCCCGACGAGAGGTGAAGAAGGAAGAGGGAGAGGCCTTTGCCCGGGAGCACGGGCTAGTGTTTATGGAGACCTCGGCAAAGACAGCTGCCAACGTGGAGGAGGCCTTCATCAACACGGCCAAGGAGATCTACGAGAAGATCCAGGAGGGAGTGTTTGATATCAACAATGAGGTCAGACATCAAACAGTAACTTGTCTTAATACTTTGTTAAGTGATTCTAAAACCACTTTATGTGAGTCAACAATATTGCTCAGAATTTTCTAAAATCTGACAAATAAGAAATTCATGATTTTAGGTAATTCCTCTATTTTGATAAGCTAAAATATTTTTGGATTTAGTTTATTATAAATGTGGTAACTAATAATCTGTGAATTCTCCAGGCCAACGGCATCAAGATCGGGGCCCAGCATTCTCCTGTAGGGGGCGCCGGTGCAGGCGGAGTGGGGGGCAAGGGAGCCGCTGGAGGGGGCTGCTGCTAAGGGATCCTTGCCCTCCACCCACCTGTCTACTCTCATCCCAGGCTCACACCCTTACATCTTAAATCCCGCACAAGTGCCACTCGACAAAAGTTAAATCAGAATCACTAAACCAGAAACAGACGAATATAAATGGTTTTGGCTAGATAAAATCATTGGGTTTTCTAATGTTCTGACTCTAGATAACTCCGGTTCACTCAATTTATCTGCTGCCAAATTCAGTCTGTTTATATTAATTTAAAAAAAGCTTTAGTCTAGGTCAATGGTCACTTATTCGGGTGTATAGAATATTGGGCTGTTATGTCTCGTACTGAAATGGGGATCTGTACTGTAATTCAAAGTTTGTTTAATCAGCCTATTCGCTGGTATATTTGAATTTCTGTTGAGAAATAATTACACGTAATTCTCCAGATTGCAGTTCTAGGGACAGAAGTATGGGATTTAATATATTTTACTAAAAGTAAAAAAATCTCAGGTGATTTTATTTAGCTTTTTACTTCTCTATTTACCAGACCTAGCATTGGTCACGTATTGATGTTTTGAGGGGGATGTTTAAGAAAAATATAACCGGTAAAATTTTCAGGAAGAGGGGTCATAGAGCCAATTATAAAATATGTTATTATTTATAATGAACTTAATTGTAATGTAAAATAAATGTGTTTAAGTTAATTATTGTAATTTGCTGTGAATTATCTACAAAATACACAATGCTTACCACATTTATTCAAAGAAATGAGGGGTCTAGATTAATTGACATAATTAATGCCAACATAGAGCCCCAGTTCGATGGAAGTCTGGACTTGGACGATGGAAATTTTCATGTCTTTTAAAAATAATTTTACTAAAGCTTTGAATAATATCTGCTCAGCCATTGGCAAAACCTGTTATTTCTTTTGTTTATTTTCAATAAACTTTTAGCAAAATCCTTATTCTTGACGCCTTCTTTGTCTTTTCATATGCCGTAAGAAATCTTGATTGAATTTTAACAATGAATGTTCTATATTTAGCTTTTAGATATAAATCACATCTCAACTAGACTAACTTTATTTTAATAACTAGTATATATTATTATCCTTACGCTGGTAACATAATATAACTTTCATAGTTCTGGAATTCAATTCAACAAATATTACTTGCCGCCTTAAAAACAGTTGCTCCCATCACACAAGACATTTCACAACGGTGCGCAAGTGTTTATTAAATTTATTCTACACTTAACTGGTGTTACTGGTGTAATGACATAATATAGTTTATCTATAAGTTGATATCGAACTTTAGACAAAACGACATTAGGTAGTTTTTTTTCTGATTGATTTTATATACATACATATTTATATATTTGCAACCAAAGGCTTCCAAAGGAGAATAAGAAATAGAAAATTAAATTTTGTTAAAAATCGCATGATTTAATATTTCCATCTCTTCTCCTTGTGGTTCAAGTGAATTAAGGTTTCCCATGTGACGTGATACTCACAGTCTGTAGGAACTTATTCATTCAAATATATACTTTATTATTATCAGTTTGTATTCGATTTATTAAAAAAAAAATTAAATGTTTAACATTGGTGTAAGATTTTTGCTTGCAATAGTATTATATTATCTGATGTAATGCTTTTTGCAAGTAATCTTACCGATGCTTTACCAAAATTCAATATGAACTCGAAACAACCCTATGCAATTTTTATTCTACCACTAAAGAGTGTATTTGTTTTTTGTACAGAAATATATTTTAACCCATCAGTAATTTTTTTTATTATTTTATTTTTAATAAATTTGCCTTTAAAGGAGAGCCCTACTAGACCCATATATATAGTATATCAGTGTTCAAACTAATATTTTATGAAATCTTTCACTCATCTTCGGTGATCTTGAAATAACGACCTATTATGTGACCAGCTAGTTTTTAATCACCCTTTCCAATATCTTAGAGAGTATGGGAAGTGATGGCTATGGGACGGTAGTTGCGGGTTGTGGCCTCTTAGGGATTAGGTGAACAATTGCCCTTTTTCAAAGATCCGGCACCTTTCCACTATTGAGTGACTATTTAAATAATTGGAGTTAAATCTGTAGAACACCTCTCAAGTACCAGGGCAGGTATTCCATCGGGTTTGCTGGCTTTGTCGATTTTTAATTTACGCAAGACCCGGGGAACCTCCTTGTTCCGGATTAGGATTCTTGTATTTGGAAACTGCAGTGCAACATGGATGGGGGAGAGGACATACCCATAATGCTTCGTGCCTGGTGTTCTCTAAGTCTGAGTGCCGCTGATGTCGGTCCGGCTGTGAAAACACCTTCCTGAAAAGGCTTTCCAGTTGATAACCTGGGGCGCTATTCCCGTTCTTTTTAAGGAAGATTCCTTAACTTTTTCCTTAGGGTTAAAGCTTTCTTACTTAACTGTGGTTCCAGTTCTCTCGGATGACAGCTGTAAAAATGTCAATATTTGCAATGTTTTAACAAGAGAAAACATTATTAGCTAGTAAACATTATACAGATGTTGACATTTTTGACAATTCACGTCAAGCGCTGCATTGAAGAGTCGGTACGACGAATAATGAATTCGATTCCGAAGGCGGTGGACTCACTCAGAGTTCGCAAATCCAGATTCACTCGTTTTGAACTCACACTCAAGAATAAGTTAAGGAATCTTCCTTAAAAAGAACGGGAAGAGCGCCCCTGGGAGGTGTCTTAGGGCTCGGCAAACTGAGTTTTCAAGAACGGGTAGATGGCGATGTTGCAAGGGCAAGGTGATGGTGTATGAGAGTAAGGTTGTCAGATGTACCCGTGGACTGCTTACCAAATTAAAAACTAAATACAAGTTGAACATAGTCATTAGAATGGGGTAAGTTTAAATGAAATCATTTATTATTAATCATTTTATTCAAAATATTTATTCACATAACAAAAATATAACACTCATTCGTTTCTTATAAAATTATCATAAAACAGGAAAGTTAAGAATAAAACAATATGTCGAGAGCCAGTTCTTTTCATTGACATAGAAATATTTAAAAATATATTTTTATAATCAAAATTGTACACTCAAAATAACTCCCCTAATTAAATCATGTCATTGAAAAAAGTCATAAAAATGAAAGCATTACTTTGTTATTACCTATGTCATAACGCATATCCCATATTACTTTTCTCGAGTGAGTAACATTCTCTTCTAAAAAATAACTTTCTTTTTCTATTTTGTAATGCCATTATAAGTATATTATTGTAATATTAATTTTTAAATAGAAATAAAAAAATAAAAATAATGTAATCACAAAACTCAAATGGAATACTGGGTTAGCGTTGAGTAAAAACTATATGTTTATCATTACAATTATGTACATATTTATTCATAAATCATTTGAAGTAAAAAAAATAACTAAGTTTTAATTAAATAAAACTTGCACATGATATTGATGGTATTCATTTGATTTAGAAAGTGCTGTTCTTCTCTAAACTTAAAAAGGTGGGGTTAAATCACCATTATTCTAAGTAACACATATCACACGTGTCTAAACCATCTTGATCCAGTAGTAATGCACCCAGACACCAACAAATATGATATAATAAGTTTTTACAACAGTACTAAATTTGGCGTCGTTCTTTTATTTATTTTCTATTTACGGACCAATGTCTAATTAAACAGAATACATAACACAAAATGAAATAAACAAGAGCTACACAAAAAGAACAGCACATTGTAATACAAAAATGAAGCAATGACAAAAAGAGGACAAAAATATACATTTGAGAGAACATTCAAGTCAAAGCCTGAACAAAGTTTTAGTAGAGTCCATGATTTTAGACATTCTAAATTATAATCTTCGAATTCTAATTTCATAAAGCCTGACAAAAATCATTCAGACTGGTATTAAAAATTTCAAGGCCCTACAAATCTCGACATTCTGGACAGTGGAGAATGGTACCCATAATTAGAAGTGTTTATTGAGGAAAAGCAATTCATTATTTCTTAGTCTACGACTAGGAATGTGAATGAGTTGCAACAAAGAAGTTGAGTATACTATAAATGTTGAATTGAATGAGTTGCAATAAGAAGAAGGTGAGTCAATAATACAATTAATTATTTAAATAATGCAAATAAGATCAAAGTCTTCACTCTAACAAAAGGACTCGGCGTTGGCTAATGGTAGTTTTCTTACAAATATTTAATATCAGCGCAATAAACTGACATAATCTAAAATTGTTTTTCAGAAACACCTAACATTACACGGCTAAATTTCATGAAGACATTGTCCCTCGTTTTTCCTCATGTGGAGAGTGGTCTGGAGATACCGAATCAAATAAGAAAAATCATAAAAAGAAGAGCATCTGACAATAATGATGCCCCAGAGCCTTCTGCAGGGGTACTCGCTACCGATAAGCTAGAGAAAAGGAAAATCTGCAAGCTGTGTCTAGAAGTCAAGAAGTCTAAGACTGGGTATAAGTGCATCAAATATTTGCAACCCATTTGCGAGTGCTCCATGAAGAAGGTGTCTATAAAACGTACACCAAATGTTTGAAATATCTATTTTGTATCATCTAGATTAAAAAAAAAGAAAGTCAAAACTTCATCCACTTTGGGACCGCATTCTAGCTTTCTTAAATGAAAAAAACATCACTGTCAAACTATACTTATTTTTTACAATTACCATGTTAGTGGCACAAATGTATTATCATGAATACTGGCCAACAAACCCAATACAAAACTATCAGATATTCAAACAGCTCATATCAAGAGATATGTATCTACTTATTTTAAGTTTGCTGCATTTCTGCAGTAGAGCAGAGGTAGAGGCTGACAAAACTGCTACATTAACTGGTTAGGATATTTATTCAAAACATTAGAGAAAAATTTAAAACATCTCCAATGTCATTTGAACATCTCTGCATTGATCTTGTCTGAAGTCTTGTCTGAGGGGAAGATTATATATCAAACAATACATTACTTCAAATAGGCACCGCACCGCTTTGGCATTAAATTGTTTGTTATGTGTGATGTTGAAACAGGGTATATAATAGACTTCATAATAATTCTATGCAGGGAAAAAACACTGACATCGAAGATGTGCATAACATCGGTATTTCTGGTGCGGTGGTAACCAACCGGTAACATTGATGACAGATTTTATAAACAAAGGTCGGTTACACCCCTTGGTTAGACAATAAGGAGCTCCAGTCAAAAATATTATGGCTTAAAAAAATCACATAGATCAGTAAACATCGATTCTGAATACATATATAAGTTTTATTATCTATAATTAGAATATATATGTAGAATTTATAAATCCTTATAAAAAAATTGAAAATCATCGTAATTGTAAGGGAGTAAACTTGTATTGTATTTGCATACTCTAGCTAGGAGTATACCTGTATTATGTTGCATACTCTAGTTAGGAGTAAAGCTGTATTTAAATATGTAATAAAATTACCGGTTTATGACTGACCCAAACTACACAACGACTACATCAACGTGAAGACGAACAAGGATAGCAGCGCAGCCAGGCAAGCGGTTACAGCAGCCCGCCGAACTTGGACCACACAGGAGATCAAGAAATGGTGCAGTGTTAGAGAGAATGTTAGTACCTACTTATTTTATATACACACCTCACTCATATCACAATTACATCCTATAGAATTTGATTGCCTTTATTACAACACTACCCTTATGGTTACAAAAACAATTGAAACTCAAACCATCTCTGACAGACACAAATAAAAAAAATTTACAATCTGTTTGGGTCCGTGATTGAGTTCCTAGGAAACAAAGACACAGAATTGCGCAACAATCTCATCTCATCAAAGAATGATATTGCATACTTGACAGACCTGTATAAATTGTTTAATGATGTCAATCTCCAACTTCAAGGCGACGACTTAAACTTGATAGCATTGCTGCTTTTATTTATATCCAAACTGCTATTATACAAAAGAAATATCGGCAGAGGGGAATACCATAACTTCCCAAATTTATCAGTATCTTTCAAGAATGACGACTTGCTTATTTACTGTCAACACTTACAAAACCTCCACAGTGATTTCAACAAACGATTCCAGAATATTTTAAACACGGACATACCAGACTGGGTTTTGGATCCTTTTTCAAATGTTAACACAGCGGGATCATCCCAGTTAGAAGAACTAATAGAACTGACGACAAATGGGGAATTAAAAATTAAATTTAAGAATGGCTACCGAGAATTTTGGGATTAATCCAGTGAGACTTAGTAAAAAGATCCTAAATAGATTGTCAAGAGATTATTTGAAAACACAAATTGATGAAATATCTTAAAGTGACATACGATTTTGAAATAAAACTTTTAAAAACAATTACATTATGTTATAATTAATTTTAATACAAAATTTATTTTATTTTTAAATACCACAAGTAAGCCTTTTAACGAAGAATCATGTTTTATAAAAAGGTACCTACCTCATTAGATAGTAATGACCTTTTTTTGTCTCTAGTTCTAAAAGTGACATTTGAATTTGTGCTTGACGTGAATTGTCAAAGATGTCAACATCCATATAATGTTTAATAATGTTTACCAGCTAATTATGTTTAAAGTATATAATAACGTAATTGGTAAAATACTTAATATTGAGTTTTTTTTCTTGTTAAAACATCGCAAATATTAACATTTTTGATGAATGTCGCTCGCCGAATTTAACTGACAGCTGTTATCCGAGAGAATCGGAACAGCAGTTAAGTAAGAAGGCATTAACCCTAAGGAAAAAGTTAAGGAATCTTCCTTAAAAAGAACGGGAATAGTGCCCCAGGATTATGGTCGATTCAACGATTTCTGATAGCATTCCCATCATCCTATTTAGCTGAACGGGGATTGATTCAGTGCTGTAGCAACGTTGGTAACTAAAAAGAGATATCGGCTTCATGTTACTGAATGCGGTGACTTACGGTTGTTTTTAAGTAAAATCGAGCCTGATATTAACAAACTCCTTAAAATGCATCAAATTCAACCTTCTCATTAAATAAGTTATAAATTCAATGTCTTTTGAATGTTAATAAAAATACTTCTCAACATAATTAAGTATGCGTTTTAATTGTTCTCATTGAAACATTCTTCTTTAAACTCAGAAATAGGATAGGGGTGGGAGGTGGGCAAAATAAGGTTGAGAACCTATGGTTTAGTCGTTCCTATAATTTTGGTACTCCAATTTCTATATCTTCTGTAATACGCTAATTGTTCAAATTTAATTAAAATATGGATAAGGCGTTTTGAAGAGACCGGTTCAACCTTTAAGCAACGAGCTAAAGGTCGTCCAAGAACATCTAGGACCGCAGACAATATTGCGAGAGTGAAACGGTCAGTACGAGAAAATCCATAAGTGTCAACTCGTCACAACCAAGTTTACAATGAATTTTAAACCTAGATCTCAAACTGCATCCATATAAACTCCAATTAACACAAGAATTGAAAGAGCAAGACTTCGGAGCAAGGTTGGCGTTTGCTGAAGAAATGCTTCACCGATTTTCCAATTTTGACAATATCCTTTATTCTGACGAGGCTCATTTTCATTTAAATGGGTTCGTAAACCGTCAAAATTGACCTTATTGGAGCAGTGAAAATCTGAAACTCAAGCACGAAAAACTGCTACATAGTCCTAAAGTAACTGCATTGGCAGCAATCTCGAGCAAAGGAATTATTAGTCCTTTCTTTTTTGAAGATTCGCGAGGACGAAACGTCACTGTTAACACCGACCGCTATGTTGCGATCTTAGAAGGATTTTTGACTCCAGAACTTGAGAGATCAAGAATAGTGAATTCAAGGACTTGGTTTCAACAAGACGGAGGAGCTACCAGTCACACATCAAATGACTCTATGGCGGTTGTGAGACAGATGTTCCCAGCCAGACTAATTTCTAAAAAAGGTTGTATCCCATGGCCCCCACATAGCCCAGATCTAACGCCTCCTGACTTTTTCTTGTGGGGGACACCTCAAAAACAAAGTCTACGTCAACAATCCGAAAAACATCAGTCAGCTGAAGGAGAGTATTCGTAGTGAAATGGCAGCCATCACACCAGCATTACTGAAGAGAGTTTTCACTAATCTCCGCTCACGATTAGAGGAGTGCCGTCATTTAGATGATGTTAATTTAAAAAAATAAACTTCATTTAATTATTTTATAATTCCTATATTTTATTTCAACTATCCCACGCTCTATTGCGCCACCCTGTACATACTCAAGCGAATCACACTTAAGAATAACGTTATCATCTAAAAAGCCGATAAAGGGAATAGCACTGTAATAAGTCAAAGAAAAATACATAGAAAAAGTACAAAACATATTGGACTCAAGTAATGTAACATTATTAAAAAATGACCCAACCAGTAAATTCACTTCTGATGTAAATACAATCTTGACCACATGTTACCACCACTCTTGTAAAAAATGAACACCATAAGAAAATGCTCCCTGTCATCAACCCCTAATGCCCACGACTATACGGACAACCGAAGGTACATAAAGAAGGCATACCGGTACGCCCAGTAGTTTCATATCATTCAGCCCCAGCATACAAACTAGCGAAGTTCGACAATCAAATATTAAAAAATAAATTCACATTTCACACCAAAACATGGCATTAAAAATTCCCTACAGCTAATAGATTTACTAAGAGATATGTCAGTACCCACTTTCGTTTGACATAGTCAGTTTATTTACTAGTATCCCAATAGATCACTTAAAAATAGCATTAGATGAGTATATGGAAAAACAACATACAAACTATATAGAAATATCCCATATTAATGTCCTGCTAAATGTATGCATTCAGCAGAACTTTTTCAGATTTAACAACAACTTTTATACACAATCTAGTGGCCTAGCCATGGGTAGTCCGATTTCCTCAATGCTGGCTGAATTTTTTATGGACTTTATAGAAGAAACTATTCATAACTTAAAATCGTTCAAAGAAGTTATATTCTATCGTAGATATGTAGATGACATCCTAGTTATATGGGCAGGAACCCATAGACAACTAGACCTGTTCCTTAAAGAATTAAACTAAATAAACAAGTAAATTCAGTATATAATGGAGGTAGGAAGTGATAAAATCAATTTCCTTGATATCGGGATTCAGATCATAAATAAAAAAAAAAAAAAATAAGTTCCAGTAATATTCGAGAGCCAGTAGTGCCAGTACAAGAATCACAACATCAGCATATTCTTGAGCAGCCCAGTTTCTCTACTCAATCCCAAACCTAAGTGCCAAGCTGCTTTTCTATTCTAGAGACGAGCACTGTTCTTTCATCGCAATCATAATTTCCGAACAAAGGTCAGAAAACATTGACATCATATGTGTCTAAAAAGGTCACACCAGACCAAAAGAAAAAAAATGATAACTATTTGCTAGATCTATTCATCGAAGACTTCCAGCCGTTTCGAATCGTTGAGAACAAAGGCTTTAAAAAGCTAATGAAATGGATACCTGGGCATAGTCTTCCTAGCAGAAAAACAATATCATCTAATATGATTCCTGCATTGTACCACAAAAGCATTTCAGAAGTTAAAAGCATCGTAGCTGCTTACGCTGCAAACGTTTGTATAACAACAGACATGTGGACATCTAGAACCATGGAAAGTTATATAGCAATTACCGCGCATTACATAGACAGCGACTACAACTTCAAAACGATTTTATTGAAGTGTTCAAGTTTCACTGGAAGCTATACTGCTGTTCGATTGGCTGAAGAGTTGAGAGTATACCTGAACCTAATATATTCATAATAGGTATACGTATCATAATACCGGCATACATCGGATATATCGATACTGGCTACATAGATATTAGTGTTCTAACCCAACGGTCCCCAACCTCCGGGCCGTGGACTGGTACCGGGCCGCGGACTGGTACCGGTCCGTGGATCAAATGGTACCGGGCCGCCCAAGGCCCTGCTTAAAACTCAAAATTATGTACAAATAAATCGAACAAACCCAATAAAAATTTTTATAATTATCGACAAAAAATTATTATTCAGTTGAGAACCCTACAAGCCAAGTTACCACCCAGTGAAGAGACAGAAGAAGAGCCTTGAACATCAAAGAAACATAACACTTTTGACAGACAATACCATGAGTCTTACTCGAAATATAAATTTATTGGGACAGGTGAATCCCACGCATCAACCCCGCCTTGCATAGTTTGCGGCGACCAGCTCTCTAATAAGGCAATGGAACCCTCAAAACCGCTTTGCTACTTGAACGCCAAGCACCCTGGATTAAAAGAGAAGCTCCTAGGGTATTTTGAAAGAAAAAAACGGAAATATAAAGGACAGAAGAAATTTTTGAGGGCCACTATATCAATAAGGTTGCACTTGAGTGAATCTACGCATTGTATCATTCACAGGGAAAATGCTGACAAACCGAAAAATGTCATTAAAGTCATTAACCACATCAAAAGCACACACACCTTAAATCGTGCCCGTTTGAGCAGCTTTGCGAGGAGATAGACGCAGAGCACAGATGTCTTTCTTACAAACAGGAATAAGATGGTTATGCATAGGGAAATCGCTAACCAGAGTATTTGAATTACGAGAGCCATTGCAAAGATTTCTCTCAGAAAAGAAGTCACCACTGGCAGCACATTTCAGTGACAAGGTATGGGTCGCAAAGCTGGCTTACCTGTGTGACATATTCAGCCTGCTCAATTCACTCAATTTGTCATCCCTTCAGGGTAAAATGACAACTGTTTTCAAGTTGGCAGACAAATTATCTGCATTTAAAGCCAAACTGGAGTTGTGGGGACGGCGCGTGAACAGAGGCATTTTGGACATGTTTCAAACATTAGCGGGGATTTTAGGCGAGACCGAGTCTGAGTATTCATTCGTTGGTGCACGATCACCTGGCTTTGCTTTTAAAAGAGTTTGAGCGCTACTGCCCGATCACAAAAGATACACGAACTGGTAAGGAATGGATCTGCGACTCATTTGTCAACAAACCAGGCGAATCTAGCATATCTGTACAAGAAGAAGGTCAACTGCTAGAGATTTCGAATGAAGGCAGGCTTAAAACTACGTTCGAGACAACAATTCTGCGGTGTTCTGGATTAAAGTCATGGCGGAATACCCTGAGATTGCCACCACAGCACTTAAATCCCTATTGCCATTTCGGGCATCCTATCTGTGTGAAGCAGGGTTTTCTGCAGCTGTCGCAACCAGAACAAAACAACGGAAGAAACTGGACATAAGCAACACACTTCAAGTGTCATTATCTCATTACCCCCAGATGGAACCATTTCGTTGCAAAGAAACAAGCTCGGGGCTAATTGATTTAGCGTTCTAGTGAGTTAAAATGTAAAATCAATTTATATTAATTTTTTAGTGTAACTATATTTTATTTTAAAGGCATGATTAAATGCAATTAAATTAAAATTATTAAATCAAAACAATCTAAAATACAAACAATTTCTTCAAACGATTGGTACTACCTGTATATGTTTCTATTCTTAAATTATTGTGTTCTAATTTTTATCATTTGTCTATACTTGAAATTATTTTTTAGTATTCATATATTCCTGATGATGACAGCATTGCTGTCAAAACATGTAGAGATATTTATGTATTTTTATAAAGTGGTGTAAACAAAGCACATTTTTTAATTAATTAAAATATAAACAATCAACGCCCCCCCTGGGGGGGCCACGGTAAAATTATCGTTGACCGGGTAAAAAGGTTGGGAACCACTGTTCTAACCGATTCGGGTGTTCCGAGTATATAAGCGATATTCATTAAATATGTGATTTCTGATTTTCAGTACCGGTACATCGTATATCGATTTTTAACACTTGCGTTATTAACCGATCTCGATATATTCGATACAAGTATCATTTCAAGTATTCATCGATATACGATATTGACAGATAAAAAGTACCTATCGGTATTGCTGTATAAGGCAACTTCCGAGTTGAAACGCGGTTCTGCCGGCCACCGTACTCTGAAATCAGACATAGGTACATTATATTATATTGATATTATTTTTGACTGATACACTAGGAATTGAAAGTTTAAATGTAATTATGGGAGTCTTATGAAGATATGAGAAAATAAACAAAGCCGTTTTTGGTCATTAATCTATAAATATCTTTAAGAAAGGTTGTAAGAGTGATATAAAAAAAAATTATAGACCCATCTCTAAACTTGACTGCATGGGAAAGTTATTTGAGTCAATGATATACGACAGTCTATTCGCTCACGCAAGTAAATATATTATCATCATACAATACGGCTTCTTCCCTCGGCGTTCCACTCCATCGGGAATTCCACAGGGCTCTCATTTTGGACCCTTGCTGTTTTTAATCTTTATTAACGACATAGTACTAGGAATTAAATGTTCAAAATATCTTTTATTTGCCGATGACCTCAAGCTGTATAAAAAAAAATCACATCAATAGAATATTGCATCTATTTGCAAAAAGACTTGTCTTCACTTCATGAATGGTGTGCACTTAATGATTTATATTTTAATGAAAATAAATGCACTGCAATTTCCTTCACAAAGAACAGAAATAAATTTTCAAATATGTATCACATAAATAACGTTGCTTTATTGAACACAACTTCAACCAAAGACTTGGGGGTGACATTTGACTCGTCACTTAATTTTAATAAACATATAGATACTATTGCAAAAAGTGATCACAAATATTAGAATTAACTCTACGAATCACAAATTTTTTTAAAAGTGCAGAATTAACAACATTATATAAATCAATTGTGCATCAAGTATTTTGGAATACGCATTCACTATTTGGTCTCCTAATTATGGGATTCATAATTACAGAATTGAATCCATACAAAAAAAAACTTACCCGTGTGATTGCATATCGTGAAGGTTTATTTGATCAATTTGGAACGTATAATGATCGAATTTCGCACTATAAACTACAATATCTGTCAGTCAGACGTAAACTTTCTGATGTATTCCTTTTGTACAAAATTATGCATGCATCAATTGATACACCAAACATTTTATCACAAATCAACATTAATACACCAACAACAAAATCAAAAAGGAGGGTAAAAGACATTTTTTATATTAAAACCTACAAATACGGGATATTATTCTCCTTCACCGCCGATATTAACAAAATACAATAATTACTTCTATAATAATAAACTAAACATTTTTAATGGCACAATTTAAAAAAAAAAGTTTTACCATTAATATCAAACTGATAATGTGATTATGCCTTTTACTAAGTACCAAAACAGTGTACCATCAGCACAGGTGACAATAAGGAGTTAATTTATGTACCTACTTGTAATATGTTTTCGATCTATCACTTGTTTGTCATTTGCTTTAGTATCATTTTTGCCAGATGATAATTGTTGTCTATTGTATTTTTTAATTATTATTACTTTTTAAACATTCATGCATGTAAGTTTTGGGCATATTGCCTGTTTATGTACTAAAAAAATAAATAATAATAAATGGATGATTTATACAGTGCCGTTTTTATATAAAATCACTTCTAGGGTACTACCTTTGATTCCAAAAAAGAACATTTTTAGTTACTGATTTTATGCCTACCTTTAACTGGAGTATTTATCGTGCGAAATGAATGGTAGAAGAAGTCATGGAAGGATGACATGGTACGATCAAGTGAACCAAATACTTGAGTCGGGTCATGTTAAGAGTCAGGACAACAGACGAGTATAAATGAGAATGGTAGAAGTCGGTGACGCCTGAGGTAGACATGGCACGATCAAGTCAACCAAATACTTGAGTTGGGCTATGTCAAGAGTCAGAATAACGGACGAGTATATATGAATGAGAATGGTAGAAAGTCGGTGACGCTGGGGGAAAACATGACACGATCAAGTGAACCAAATACCTTAGTCGGGACATGTCAAAAGTCAGAACAACAGAAAATAGGAGAATGAGACAATGTATTTATTGCGAATGTGCAATAAGTGAATATGAGTGAGCGCCAAGATCGAGCTGTTTGGTGGTACGTCCTCTCTGCCTATCCCTGCGGAAAAGGGATCATGGTTAGTTAGTTAGTTTTGTAATATTTTTATTATACCGGTATTTAGATCTAGTTTTAAAAATAGCTCAGAAATTTTCTACAATACTAATAGGTACCTACCTACACATATAAGAAGCTAAAACGTGTCTAAATACATCCTCGGGTTTAGTATATCGGGATCACGCATATGGTTCGTGTCATTGTTTGAATATTCGTGAGATACTTTCCAATTGAAGCATGGATGGATTACACATTAGGATGGAACCACATTGAATGGAATATTTTTTTCCGAATTTCCGTACTGCATTAGTCATAAAGAGTTGCCTTTACCCCATACCTCCATCGTCTCCAAACAAATTTACCCAATTAAATTATGTTATCACCCGGCAAACAAAACTATTATCTTCATTATTTTTTTGTTGGAAAATTTCTCTTTCATAACTTCATATTATTTATGTCTATTTTTTATTAGCAAAATGATGATTTTCTTAGGGTTTTTTTTAGTAAATCAGATGTGTGATATATTATCACTGTGTTTCTTTGAACATAAAAGCAAAGTGGGATTCAAATTTTATTTTTTGTAGGTGGATAAATGGATAAAAATAACGAAAATGCAAGTTTCGTTCCATAAAATATAAAAATGCAAAAGTAATGATTTTCACAATAATAAATTGACGGGTAGTCATGAAATAAAAATTTTGTATTTTTACGAGAATTTTGATATAGTCTGTAACAGAAGCGTTGATTTTATTGGTCGATCGTCTTTTTCACTCCCCGCCACTGGTTGCATTCCTTAGGAAATCTATTGGGACCACCCAGAAAGTTCGACAACGCACCTGACTCCGACGGAGTGAAATACCGTGTTGCAAACTCCATTTCATTGTTTATTGAATTATTATCGATTATTGACGTTTTATATTTTTATTTTATGTTCATTAATTTTCAACATTCGATAAAATATTTTACTGAATAGCCATTCTCCATTCCTAGTCATTATATCAAAGAATGTGAAAGTCGAAAATCGCAGATTTTTGAGAAATACACCGAACCCAGGCAGGACAACAGTACCGTGTCATGACCCCTCATTATAATTTGTAATAGCAAAAGAAAAAATATTTATTTGCAAATAAACTGTTTCTTATAGTTAAGATTGAATTTGTAAATCTCCCAGAGCGGCATAATAAATTATTCGAAAATGTTGAAATGGGGAGATGCATTAATGGTCTCGGGTCATCCGCACCGAGGGGGGTAAAAAACTTATAGAGTGCGACAAATTATATAAATATGTAGACATTTTGAAAAAAAATGTATGTGGATTCTTGTGCCGTCCACGGTACAGAACAGACCTTCCTGCGACCACCGCAGTGATTTCTTGCGATTATTGTGTCTTGCCAAGTGTTTTCATACTTCCATAGTTTTAAGACACCTCCCTGAGTTTACGTAGTGATTTTTTTCACGTAAAATCTGTCATCATCCAAAGTGCATTTATTGGTGTTGTGCCGTTTCTCTCTTTACGCCATCAGTTATCCAACATTCAGATAAAGACTATAGTGTTGTACTTTGAACTTTCGTGCTTCTTGATACAAATATCGCGCCCGAGATCGTGGATCCGTTTGAAAGACGAGTAAAACCTCCACTTCTACCGGCTCTTGGAGATCACGAAATCAGTGCTGACCAGCCAGAAGTCATTCTAGGCATCACAGCTCCAAAGTTTCAGCTCGGTGAGAGTATCCTGTCCTTGTACTTCGATAATATTTTTATGCAGAGTTTGTCATACAAAAGTTTTCCATTCTCTCATACTTAAAAATTACTCTCATAGAGGTCATTTCTTGAATTTAAAGCATTCAGAAAGAAATAATAATAATATAAGTAAAAAAGACGGATTGGCGATGGGAGCTCCTACTAGCCCCCTTATCGCAGACATACTCATGAACGATCTAGAAAATAATATTTTTGATTCAAAATCACCTCTCTTAAAAAACATATTACTTTGGAGAAGATATGTTGATGATGTATTTTGCATCTGGACTGGTACTGAGAGACAATTAAACTCTTTTCTTAAAATAATAAATTCTTTTCACAAACAAATTCAATTCACTGTAGAAATAGGTATTAACTTTACTTTGAATTTTCTAGACTTAACTTTAAGTATCATTAACAATAAATTTGATTTTAATATTTATCGTAAACCTACATATACTGATATTACCATTCATAATACATCCAACCATCCTATTGCCCACAAACATGCAGCATTTCATTCCATGATACATCGATTGATTACCGTACCCTTAAATAATAACAATTTTTACAATGAATTATCTATCATTAAACAAATAGCTTTAAATAATGGGTATGATATAAAACTAATAGACAATATTCTGAATAAAAAATTAAAACAATAAATAAGAAATTAAAAATTTGGCAACAAATTCCTAGGCCCCATTTGTCGAGATAAAGCTAACATTGAAAGTTTTTTTCTTTTCATTTTCTTTAAATACTTAATAGTGGTAGTCGTAGGGTAGGAGTTGGGTAGAAGTAATAAATAAGAAATTAAAAATTTGGCAACAAATTCCTAGGCCCCATTTGTCGAGATAAAGCTAACATTGAAAGTTTTTTTTCTTTTCATTTTCTTTAAATACTTAATAGTGGTAGTCGTAGGGTAGGAGTTGGGTAGATGTAGGGTAGGAGTTGGGTAGATGTAGGGTAGGAGTTGGGTAGATGTAGGGTAGATTTAGGGTAGGAGTTGGGTAGATGTAGGGTAGGAGTTGGGTAGATGTAGGGTAGGAGTTGGGTAGATGTAGGGTAGGGTAGGTGTAGGTGTAGGAGTAGGGTAGGTGTAGGGGTAGGGGTAGGAGGAGTAGGAATAGGAGTAGGAGTAGTAGTAGTAGTAGGAGTAGGAGTAGGAGTAGGAGTAGGAATAGCCGATATGGGTATCAAACTGAGCATCTCCATCTACGCAACGAAATTTGGGCAATTAAAAATTTGGCAACAAACTCCTAGGCCCCATTTGTCGAGATATAGCTAACATTGAAAGTTTTTTTCTTTTCATTTTCTTTAAATACTTAATCGTGGTAGTTGTAGGTTAGGAGTTGGGTAGATGTAGGAGTAGGAGTAGGAGTAGGGGTAGGGGTTGGAGTAGAAGTTGGAGTAGGGGTAGGAGGGAGAGTATAAATATTTTTCCCAATATTCGTTTTAAAAATTATTTCCTACACTCACACTCCTTGCTTCATCCACATTTAAACACACATTCACAACTACTCACAACCAATGCAGCACTGCAATGGGCAAAACCTAGTACCTAATACCGAACACGACGAACCGTCATCCATCTCAATGGTGGATTCAAAAGTAGAATCAATTATAAATAATGAATCTGATGAATCACCCATCAGATTCACATCTAATGAAATTAATAAAATAATAAATAAAAGTCTTCCTTTAAAGGGCATCTGCGCTTTAACTGCCATCTGCAATGCGTCCCTCAGACTTCGCCGTTTTCCTAAAGAGTTTAAACAAGCAAATGTAATTTTAATTCCCAAACCAGGCAAAGACCCTATGCTAACAAAGAACCATCGTCCAATTTCACTTCCTCCTTGCCTAGGTAAAGTTTTAGAGAAAATCATACTCACCAGATTAAATTCATTTGTTCATGATAACAAAATTCTACCCGATTTTCAATATGGCTTTCGAGGGCCATTCGACCTATCACCAATTACTCCGCGTAGTTGAACATATAACGGACGGTTTCAATATTAACAAAAAAACGGTGCTTCTTTCGCTCGACGTAAGCAAAGCTTTCGATAAAGTCTGGAATAATGGCCTACTTTATGAGATGTACGAGGTGTGTTCAAAAGAAAAGGTGAATTTTGAATTTTCGCGGGCTGTGTACATTCGATTATCGATATATTTTTTTTTGTTATGTTGGTACACATATGTTTATCATATGTTAGCATTATCAGCCATTTTGGATTAGTGGTTTGTTTTTGACAACTAGAAAGGTTAGTCACGTTTTTGTGTGTTGTTCGATTTTTTACTTTTGAAAAAAATGGATCAAAGAATATGTATTAAATTTTGCCTTAAAAATGGAATAAAGTGCTCCAACGTACTTAAAATGTTGACTGTGGCATTCGGCGAGTCTACTTTGTCTCAAAAAAGTGTTTATAAGTGGTACAAGCGCTTTACAGAAGGCCGTGAAGATGTTAATGACAATGAGTGTCCTGGAGTTGCAACCACGTCAACAAACGAAGACAACATCGAAACAGTGAAGAAAATGGTTTTGGAAAATTGTCGAATCACTATTAGGGAAGTTGCAGAGGATGTTGGCATATCAATCGGCTCATGCCATGCAATTTTCTCGGATGTTTTGGGCATGAAACGTGTGGCAGCGAAGTTTGTTCCGAAATTGCTAAATTTTGAAGCAAAAAAGCAACGTCGCATTAGTATAGCTCAGGAGTTGTTGAATGACGTCAACGACGATCCAGATTTGCTCAAATGGTCATAACTGGTGATGAAACGTGGGTATACTCGTATGATTATGATGTCGAAACCAAGGCCCAATCATTCCAATGGAAGCAGCCAGAAGAGCCAAGACCGAAAAAAGCACGCCAAGTTCGATCAAATGTGAAGGTTTTGCTAACTGTTTTCTTCGATTACAATGGTGTGGTGCTTCATGAGTTCTTGCCAACAGGTCGTACGGTTAATAAGGAATACTACCAGGAAGTTATGCAACGTTTGGCCGGTCATGAAAACATATCAATAAATGCTCTCGCTACATACAGCGAGAATGAAATATTTAAATACAAGAAACCTAAATCAATCCTCCGTAAGGTATAAAATCCTGCCCCTAAAATTGCAGTATAGTTATTAAGTTTCAATTCATCCACTCACCACCAACAATAAACATTTAAAAGTAAAGAATCATTAGATAATCATTTTTAATTATGCTAGAGTCAGAAAACTTTTAGTTTAGGAACTCTGTATACTAATCAAATCAAAATAAAAAAAATCTATGTCACAACTTGTCAAAACCAGTCAGTCAGGAGTTATTACCCGACGTTTCGAAACTACCGAAAAACTGTCCAAAACCCAGTACTTTGTGTTCTAATTCCAAGAATTTCGCCCGTGCCCTTGTTCCCTAATCCGGCCCGGCCAAAATTCCAAGAAAACTTTCAAATCCTTTGTTCGCCGCTTGGCAACAACTAAAAACATGACAATCTACTTAGTGAAATTCAGACAATTTACCTAGTCAATGATATATTTTGAATGGTAAGGAGGCTTTTTCATTGTTTGTGCTTTTTGTTTCAGACAGAGATATTGCCTGGCTTGCGGACTTCGCAGCCGGCACCCACCTTCCTGGCGACTAGGAGACCACCCAGCCCTCCAATTAGGCGTCCGCGCCACCAAAACTGCCTTTGTTAAGGCAATCCCCCCGTGCATATAATAACTACTTTTCAGATTGGCGCCACCCGCAATAAATCGACGATCGAGACCCCACTGAAGGCTAGGTACAGGCAGTCGGCACTGTATCGCCTGCTGCCCAACACCGACACCATCCAGTTCCTGAGGAGGACCAAGCCTGGTAACACTAAGGTAACGTTTCCTCCCACAGGCGAACAAAAACAGGAAGAGATACCCCAGCCTACGGCCGAACAGCAGCCCACGGCAGGGCCATCATCAGCCCCCCACCGCGCACCACCAGGACCAGCATCATCATACAAGCCCCCATCAAGACCAGGGGCTGCCATGGAGACCTTCCGTCCACTAGGCGACGGTTGGCGCCACCCAACCAACCCCATGAAGCGGCCCCATTCACCGAACGCGGAGAATGCGGCCACGGTCAGATGCGACAATCGCTTCTCTGGCCTTCCCGAAGTGAGTGAGGGCGGCGGAGCGCCGCGCACAAAGCGCGCAAATATTAATAATTTTTCTCCCTCCGCAGGTGAAGCAGCAAGGAGGGACTGAGTCCCCCCAGTTGTGATGATCTTGGGTGCCATGACGCACCTGCAGATCACCACGAGCATCCAGAGCCACCTCGGACCGGGTAAGAACTTTAATATCCGTTATAATAGGGGCGGCACGGCGAACATCTTCGTGCGCTCGATGGAGGACCACCGGGCCCTCACCAACGGACTGCGAGTGGGAGCAGCTAGCTTCCACACCTTCACGGCGGAGGCCGAGAAGACGAAAAAATCGGTCATCAAGGGCCTACCCGATGTGGATATTGAGCACATCAAAGAAGATCTGGAGAGCCAAGGCTATTCGGCCATAAGAGTGGTGAGGATGATGGCGGCATCCGCTGAATACCCACTTTACCTGGCACACTTCAATAAGGAAGTGGATATGGGGAGGGCTGAGGGCTTCCGTCAAGTACCTGTGCCACTGCAGGATCAGGCTGCAGAAGTACCGCAGCAAGCACCTGCAGCACGGCACCCAGTGCTACCGATGCCAGGGGTTCGGCCATGGCTGTCACGGCCACTGTCGTCTGACCATCTACTGGTGAGCTTCACTGTAGGAGGAACAACTGCGAGAAAACAAAGGAAGCAACGTAACTACAAAGACGCTGATTGGAACGGATTTAAATCGGAAATCAACAAACAGATTCACCTGACCTCGAGCACGTTTCAAACAAGAGAAGAAATCGACGCGGCCGCGCGCACTCTCACAGAAATCATACAACACGCACAGGATAGGTACATTCCACACAAAGAAGCACACACATACATGATCAAACTTCCCGAAGACGCTCTAAATCTCATCAAAGAAAAAAATCGACTGCGACGGATTTATCAGCGGACGCGAGACGGATATGCCAGCGGACGCGAGACGGATATGCAAAAACCGCCTATACCACTCTCGAGCGAGAAATCAAGCGACAAATCTCGGAGCTGAAACGCCTACAATGGACAAAGAAAGTCGAATCGCTGACTCCACGAGATAATTTTCTATGGAAAATGGCGAAGGCTCTGAGACATCAAGACAACGCGATCCCTCCGCTCACGAAAATAGACGGCTCAGGCCTAGCCCTGTCCCACGAAGAAAAGGCAGACGCGCTCGCAGACGGGTTCGAGAAAGCATATAGAGCTACGGATGGGATAAGTGACCCCGAGACAGATAACATCGTAGCCGAAAGCCTACGAGAACTCGAACGAGCCGAGCAAACGAGCGTAGCCGATATCAACTTCACCACGCCGAGCGAGATAGCCGTCACGATAAAGCGATTAAAGACGAATAAAGCGCCGGGAAGCGATCAAATACACAACATTCTACTCAAACATCTCCCTCAAAAAGTCATCATACACATGACAAAATTGTTCAACGCCTGCTTCATGGTCGGACATTTTCCCCAGATATGGAAATCGGCAACCGTACTTCCGTTTAACAAGCCAAACAAGGACAGAACGAAGCCAACCAACTATCGCCCGATAAGTTTGCTACCGAAAATGAGCAAGGTATTTGAACAAATAATACTCAACCGGCTCACTCCACATCACGAAAACACAAACACTCTACCAGACGAGCAGTTCGGATTTAGAAAGAAGCATTCCACCACCCACCAACTGACCCGAGTAGCGGAATTCATCACGCGCAGATTCAACGAAGATCGCATCACTGTTGCAGCGCTTTTGGACCTAGAGAAGGCGTTCGACACTGTCTGGACACAGGGGCTCGTGCACAAACTGCACCGCACTGACACGCCCGTATACCTAACTAGACTGATACAAGATTATCTAAAAAATAGGTCATTCAGAGTGTTCATATGGAATGTCTTCTCATCATCAAGTGGGATACTTAAAGGCGTGCCGCAGGGAAGTCTCCTTGGACCGCATCTCTTCAATATATTCACACACGACATCCCCCGAGACGAGAGATGTAAGCAGTCTACGTTCGCCGATGACGTCAAGCTATACGTTTCCTCGCGAGATCCAAACATGTCGGCCATATACCTACAGCGGGCGCTCGACGCCCTGGTGGAATATTATAAAAAATGGCGCATGAAGCTAAACGAGACGAAAACGGAAGCCATAGCCTTTACAAGAAAAAGGAAAAATCGACAACCTGACGTCAAGCTCGAAATGGGAGGACAGCAGATCGAATGGAAGGAAGAAGTGGTATACTTGGGACTCACAATGGACTCGCGGCTATATTGGAAATCCCACGTGATAAAAGCGCACACGAAGGCTAGAAAAGCGATCTGCGCAATGCGGCCGATATTCTGCAGACGAAGTTCGCTACCTCCCAGAACCAAACTCCTCATTTACTACTCGCTCATTCGTCCGTTAATTACCTAGGCTTTCCCCGTGTGGAGTAATATATCAAATTCAGTACACGCCAATCTCCAAACATTACAAAATCACTGCATTAAAATCACATATAACACCAGAATCAGAACAAATCTAAAAACACTACACAAAACACAAAAAATACCTACCTTGTACGAACACGCACACAAGTTGTCCGAGCGTTTTTACAACTCACTGAAACACAGCAAAAATACACTAATTCGAGAGCTCGGACAATACACAGCGCCCAGCGACTTCACTTTCAAATACAAGCACAGACTTCCAAAACACATTCTCATGAATCACGACCTCACGTGGCATGATCCGAACGAATGAGCGAGCGGTAAGTCCCTCCCAATTCCAGAATCCCACCCAAATACAATATTAATATATACATATATGTACGTATATAGATAACTATGAATTTCTTATTTAGCTTCATATTTATATAAGTATGTCTATTCATAATCTCCCATACACGAATATATCTACACAAAAACAGACATACACACACACATTACAAAACGCAGGATCTCAAGACCGAGATCACTGAAGTCCGAACTCGTTCTTGGGAACATGAAATTTAGTGGGGTTTTTATAAACAGATTTTTCCCTACAGAGATCACAAGACGCAATTGACAATAACGGTCAGGTATTATTTAAAACTACCATCATGCGGTGAAAAGTGTGAGGCGCAGAGACGCTGTTCTATTTGTATAAAGAACCTGTAAATTTAGAGACAGTAACTTTAAATGTTTCGTCACTTCATGACCAATAAGAAACTAGGAAATGAAAAAAAATAAAATGATATATTTTGCACTTGGCAAGGCACTGAACGTCAACTTAACTCCTTGTCCCTCCTTAATTCATTCCATAGCAATATTCAGTTCACAGTAGAAGTAGGTACCAAATTAGTTTAAATTTCCTAGACCTATCCCTATCCATTATTAATAACAAATTCAATTTCAATATTTATAGAAAACCTACCTTTACTGATACAGTAATTCATAGTACTTCAAACCATCCAACTTCTCATAAGCATTCTGCCTTCCATTCTATGATCCACAGACTTGTCACTATTCCGCTATCTGATGTTAACTTTAATATCCAACTCTCTGTAATCAAATCTATCGTAACAAATACCGGATATACCCATGACTTAATTGGTAGAATCCTTGCAAAAAACGAAGACTCTTATTTACTAATAAATTCCTGTACAATAATAGTATCCTTAAAACCCCAGACAATAAAATCCACGGCTGGCGTAGAATTTTATACATTAATAATTTTTCTTCCTCATGCGTTCTAAAATTTCCAACAGAAATTGAAGCCGCTTTTTATACCAATAACAACCTAGGTAAACTTCTAATTAATTCAAAATACAAAGAAAATAATTTAAGCCATTCTGGCCAAGCATTTTACATTGGTAAAACTGCTAGAAATTTTCAAACGAGGGTAGTTGAACACTTGAGATGTTTAAACAATATAGGTTTTTCAGAATTTGTAACACATTTAATAGATAAAGATCACTCATTTAATAAGTCTTCAGGTATAGAGGTTCTACGTAGGAATGGGATAGGTCTACGTCTTAATAATTGATGTTCTGTCTCCCTCTTCTAAATTATCTGTAAGTATCCCTGTAACTCTGTAATTGATTTAATATGTTTTTGTATAACCCTGATGAAGGTTCAGGCTGAACTGAAACCGGTTGGTTAACATATAAAAATAAAAAATGGTATTCAAACTAAGTTATTTTATTTTAATTTATAATTTACCTAGTGTTAAGTGTTCCTTCAGTGCTTTCTCCGGTGATAAAACATTTCAGACTATTTCAGCGTCTATGAACTTTTGTGTTGTGATCTTGTGTCTGTATCCAGAGTGATTTCCGCCCGAAAGACGACGTACAGCCAAAGCTCGCTATCAGACCCACGACTAACACGAAATCAGAGCTGAACTTCTCACCACCCCTGAGCATCCCTCCAGACCAGACTCTGATGACCCACGGAACCAGCTCCCAAATCTCTACCATCCAGCCCCGCCGCACATCCATCCTGTAAATCTTTTGTCTATTGTTATAATTGGCATACAGATTCTCTCCAAGTACTAAAATCACTCAAATTTATTTTCAAATTACTACCAATTTTCATTTTATTAATCAATTTCTACCCACATCTCTGCCTACTAAATCCCCATCATGGCCTCTGCCCGCCCTCACTCATCTAGTCCCATCAAAGTTGAAAACGAAATCATCGATCTCAAGTTAGTTTCTTTCCTAGAATCACGCCCCGATAAGAACAGCATAACTCTCGAGGAAAAAATACATGTCTTTAACCTAACCCATCGCCAATACGAATTAGCGTGCTCTTCGTCTAAATTCTCCCCTAGCAACTCACCCACAAACGCAGGTAACGTCACTCCCACCAACTGCGTCATCACCCCACCTCACCCAATCCAAAACACCGTCTCCACCTCCGGTCAAACCAAAGCCATTCCCCTCATTACACCCCATAAGGGCATCACCTCCTTCTCCTCGCACTCCAGCGACTACTCGAATAAGCCGAACGGCTTCTGAA
>JAHDVE020000495.1:0-65265 GCA_022606495.2 Halesus radiatus | reverse complement strand
TTCCGTTTTCATGTTTCATTTAGGTTATATTAATATTATTTTCTACAATGGGTAAGTATAATACAAATCTTTAATGAAACAATGGTAACGGTCACACCTGGGACTCGAACCAAGGATCTCTCAGACTATCCGGACCAGCGCTCTACCAACTAAGCTAAAACTTCGTCATTTTTATCGACATCGTTTCTCAATTTAAGAACTTTTAAAATGATCTTCAATTAATTCTCATATTTTTGGCTGCTATCTTTCTGAATGACTGCAAGATTCTACCGTGTTGAATTATATTGACATTTTAATTTATACAGACACTGACATTATTTGTATTGGATAGGTACTTCTAGGTCTAGGAATTATCTGTTCAGTGAGTTCCACCACGTGGATGAGGATGACATGAGGTGGCTGCCTGTTTCAATGCCGGAATTTGTAAATTTCGATTGTCGGCCCACTTTGGCGTTTGATCAAATATTATTATTCGTCAAGCATAACATCGTTCTTAGCGGGTGATTAAAATTAGATAAAACGCTGAAATGGACCAAGATCCTGTGATTAAAAAGAGCTAATTGTGGATCAATTTTTATATTTTTTTCTTTATTTATTTTTCTTTTATTTATTAGATACAGAAAACATTTCACGGAAAGAATACTTTGACTATCCAACTAGAAGGTTCCCGTTTTAGGACAGTCATATTGGCAAGCTTGATTTATGTTACATAATATATAAGAAAAAAATAATAATTAAAGTAAAGAATACGGTAAAAAAGGACAGTGGACACCGCCATGTTCAATTTTTATAATATGACAAGAGACAATAGATGCATACAAAGTGCAAACTGTAAATATTAAATATTCAAAATAGGTTGTTAGGTTCTTCGTTTGGGTTTTTTAATAAAGAAAATACCCAAACTAAGAACCTACCATTTAAAAAAAATCTATTTTATGCAGTTAGCACTTACAACAAATGTCATATATTGTATCATATCAACAACATTAAAGATGGCGTCAATTCTGCTTCAATATTTACGCGCTTTTTTAAAATAAAGTAAAACATGAAGTGCATTATTTTGTATTTCCTCATACGTAAATATTTGATTTTTTATTTTATGAATCTGAACTGGAAATATTTACCAATAATACAACCAATACTAGAAATTTAATAAACATACACAATTGTAATAAAATCGGTTACTGGGTACATGGGACCTGATTCCAGAATTGTGATTAGCTATCACAGAGCTGAAGGCGTTCGTTAAATTGTAAGAAGTAAATAAGTAAATGCAGCAATAATGGCAAATATAAATAGCACAATAAATTTTATTATAATAATGTCTTTCGAAAAATGATCAAAAATTTCGGTAGGAAATCTAGGTACGTGCAATTATATAAAAAAAGTAACTATTAGTCAGCAAATGTTCGCTTTCGACTCTCCCTAAATCGAGTAGCCAATCATCAGTCAATTCAAACTAGCTAATAACAAGTACAAAACAATCAAAACCAACAGTTTCTAAAAAAATATATTTTTAATCCCTATCAGCTATTCAATCTCTCGTAAACATATTTCCTAAGTACAAAACTCATCCACTTAGTCCAAGTATTCATCATTCACGACTATATTGCACACTATTTTTTAACTATTTTTGAAAAAAAAAACTCTATTTCAAACACCATGACTTTGGACTTACTTATATTCATCATAAACTCATTTCACATACATACTTCGTTCGTCCTAGATACGAGGGACTGTAGATCTTCATACTGTTGGCAATCAGCACAGCATCTTCAGCATATGACAGGTAACATACTTTCAGATTGTTCATCATCGCGCCCGAGCCCAAACCTGTCAATTCTTGCATGCAATTGCAAGAAATACAATTACAATCACCGAACTCATTCTGCGTAAAAGTGACAAATGTATTTTTTTACCAGTGTTGTTTTCATTGGACTCCGCCAAACATTCTTTCTTTATATCCTGGTATTGTATGTCAATCTCCATACGGAGTACTTTCCCTGTGTCACCTTCGTGTTCCCTTGGTTCTGTCTTTATGGTGGGAACATCTGTGTTGAGATCCATGATACCGTAGCAAGATTCAGTAAACTTCGGATGATCAACTGTTGAAAATAACGCCGATTTTGACGCGAACACCAACCGAGTAGAATTACTTGACGCAAGGCGCTACTTATTGGCTATATCGGATAGGAAAATCCATAAAGAAGTCTAGTATGAAGGTACGTGACCAAAATACCATTCGATATCACACATAATATCGTTCACGACGCGCAAACCGTTACACCTTTTTTATATTATATGGAGCTAAAACTGCAAGACCGATACACAATCAAAGGCGGCGTTGCGTTGTGTTGGATATTGTTCGTATTTAGTAACTGATATTATCAATTAAATACTGTTGAGGCAAATTTTCGTTGAAAATATCGTAGAGCGTTGACGGCATCGAGCAATTATTTCTAACAGCTGATTGCAATTAGCAATAAAAACTTTTCAGGATAATTTATTTAAACGTATTAACGAATTACGAGAACTGCAAGCATTGCAGTGAGTGTTCCATGCAAACTTAATGTCAGACCGTGAGTGTGGAAAGATTTCTACGGATAATGTTGCATGTCATTAGTGATGGGCATAATTTGTATGTTGAATCGTCACTTTCTTGTTATCTAAAGCCGCGTCTTCTGCTAATGTTCTTTGAAAACATTTACACAAAACACAAAAAGGGGCGTTAGCATTTGTGGGTGAATATATAATATTTTTGCTTTCCGTCAACGATGAAAAACTTCCTCTCGGAGGTGAACGGTTTATTTTATTTATTTTTTAAATAACAACCGCAAAGTGCGTGTCTATCTATGAGCCCGATACTTCATCAGTTGCAGCATAAATCGGACGGGTTTTTTTAGGTTATGTGTACTGTGCGAGATTATAAAAGATTATTATAAACAATTTGGTTATGTATCAGAGCAATAATAATTGATTTTACTTTTGCGCATTCTGTTCTTTTATCATTCTACAAACAGGATGACTAACGTCATCATGGTGAGAAGGTTGTATACAATTTTCTTCAAATAAAAAATAGTAATTTAATCTTTACCACTTTATTTAGAAATTTCATTACATAGTAGTACAAACATGAGATTTTTGTATTGCGGCCTTTCATTCAAACAAACCCACTAAGATTCTTAGTGTGAAAAATTATATTAACTCAAATTCGCTCCCCTATTATTGGGATTATTCGGTATCTCCAATAACATGCGTTTTCCAATATTATGGTATCTGCGTGCGAAACACTAAATAAATTTCGCTAATAAACAGTGTTTATCTCAAGTGGCCTGCCAGGTACAAATGGCCCTGTATAATATTATCTGCCTGTAACTAACTAACCATCACGCCGTTTCCCCGCAGGAGTAGGCAGAAAGGATGGACCGCCAAACAACTCGATCTTGGCATACATTTCTCGCTTCATTCACATTCATAGATCGTCTCATACATTTTCTTCTATTATTTCGCCTCCTGACATGGCCCGACTCAAGTATTTGATTAACTTGACCATGCCATGTCTTCCTCGGCCATCCCCGGCTTCTTCCATTCACATTCGCGTCATATATTATTCTTACACTCCTTTCTTCGTTCATTCGCTCTACATACCCAAAACATCTAAGGGTCCCTTTCTTAATCTTACTGTATCTTACAATATCTACATGTACCCACATAAAATTAATAACATGTATATTTTAACGCAACATCACATTCATTTTTCAAATGCATTGTACATATAAACGTGTTTAGACATGTAATTTTTTGTATTCTGTAATTCCTGATGAGAAAAGCTTCGCTTTCAAACCATGTTGATATATATATGCGAGTATATATATAAATATATAATAATAATAATAATAATCGGATGATTTTTATAGCGCCGTTTTTGTGAAAAATCACCTCAAGGGCGCTGTACAAATCTTACTTCCTATTCTTACATTATTCCTATATATATATATTTATTAAAAAAAGTGGTCTTTACAAAGTAGTTTTAAATTTATTTATTTAGAATATTTATAGTTAATGATAAGATAGATCATTGGAAAAAATATATTTGTATAGTGCCCTTGAGGTGATTTTCATAAAAAAACGGCGATATAGAAATCATCCTCATATTATTATTATTGAATCTCGTCCAACCACTTCATAACATATGCATATTAATACCCCCCTCGTCACATACACGTATTTAGACTTGTGCTGGGTTTGTTTCAAATTATTTAATGTATCTTATTATCTCGCGACATGTTTTATTCAGTACAACAGTTTTACATAGATTGTGACTGCGATGTTCTTTTCAGCAATGTGTCAGCACGCTTTTCTTGAGTGAGTGTTCATTAGATTGTGTTTTTTTTAAGTTACCATTGTTACATGAATAGTTGCCTTCGGAATAGGAAAAAGTTTTTCTTTACGGTGATTCATCTTGTGATTTTTTTAATTGATACGTCCGTAAGCATAAATAGTTTCCTCTTAAATAGTTTTTGAAATTTGGAAACTGTTAATAGTTTTCTCCACCGTGAGACAACATGTGCTTTCTTAAATACGACTTTCTTTTACACGAAAAGTTACACTCGGAACACGAGAAAGGTTTTTCTCTGCTGTGAGTGAGTATGTGTTGTTTTAAAAGTGACATTCTTATGCAAGAATAGTTGCACTCGGAACACGAAAACGGTTTTTCTACGCTGTGAATCAGCATATGATCAATTAAATAACACTTACGGGAACATGAATAGTTGCACTCGGAACATGAGAATGGTTTTTCTCCACTGTGAATAAGCAAATGTTTTTTAAAATCTGAATTTCTTGAACAGCAATAGCTACACTGGGCACATGAGAATGGCTTTTCTCCAGTGTGAGTCAGCATGTGTATTTTTAAAACTGACTTCTTAGAGCACGAATAGTTACAGTCGGGACACGAATACGGTTTTGTTCCACCGTGACTCAGCAAGTGTGCCTTTAAGTATGACATTCTTGAGCATGAAAAGTTGCATTCGGAACACGAGAATGGTTTTTCCACATTGTGAGTCATCAAATGCATTTTTAAATTCGAGTTTCTCGAACAAGAATAGTTACATTCAGAACACGAGAAGGGTTTGTCTCCGCTATGAGTTAGAAGATGAGCTTTTAAATTCGCCCTTCTAGAACAAGAATAAGGACACTCGGAACAAGAGAATGGTTTTCCTCCACTGAGGGTTAACGTATTGTCTTTCACCAATAACTCTTGAGAGCTTGTTGAGCTGCAGTGGGAAAATGAATTCGATACCGAATGAGTCAACTTCTGATGTTCGTTGTTTTCGACTGAATTATGTTGTGGCTCACAATATTTGCTTGGAGAATTTGTTCCTGCAATTAATAAAAACATGTCTTCAATATTGTACATACATGGTGTCAAGACAAAAAAAATATTATTCTGAAGGTAAAAAGGGAAGGACGATGACAAATGAAAACAATGCGTCGAAAATACAATCTGGTAAAACGAGTTACCGCCGTCACAGATTATAGTAATCACTTTACAGAGATACTTGCTTGTGTAGTGGTCTTCTGTTGCAGGGCAAGAGGGGATTGCGGACGGGTGTTCCAATCACTATCGGTGAGCATAAATACTTTCAAACGTGCGCTCTTCTAAATGATTTGCCTGTACATGTTGCTATTTGTAAAAATCGAATTGAAACATTGAATTTTTCTGTACTCAATAAGGAAAAATTAATTCTTTTAATTCCATTATCAGTTTTAGTCGATCAAGCGGTCCAAAACGCTGGATTTTTGGGTCCCTTCTGCGCATCGACGGTTCAATCCATCGCTAGCCAAATCCTCCACCATTCAACAATCATTTTCAATAAATTATGATGAGTGTAGGGGAAATTCAAATATTTTCAAGTTATTCGAAAACTGGGAATTATGTCTCTCTTAAAGTTTCGTTTGCCAGGTATAAAATACGCTCTGCGTACCAAGCGCATTCTGTCAATTTTGTGAATTGTACCATCTTACCAGATACTTGAGGTCTATACAGCACCGGTGGCGTTCAGAGTTTTTAATGAGGGCAGGCAGTGGGAAATACAGCGAATTAATTGATATTTAAAAAACTTACAACATACGTGGTAATTTTTCCCTAAGAATGGTCAAAGTGCTGGCTTTACCCGATGTTTTTGGGATTACCTCCCACATCAAATATCCAAATAACCGCGTCATTTATGCATATTACGAGCCAATTACTGGATAATATATATAAAATATCCGTATTCTTTTCGACCGCATTATTGCACGAAAGATATCTAACATAATGCTATGATAATTATTTCATTAGTAAAGTTGTACTAATTAAAAAAAACAACAAAAGATGGCACTGATTGATACATTTGTGATTTGTTCCGAAAGGCGTGGCCTTTTTCGAAATTTACACAAATGAGTTTTCCCTCGAATGCGCACCGCGCACACACCTTTCATTTTATTTGGAGAACCAACAGTTTACAGTAATTATTATGTATGGTAAATATGTAAAAAATGAACAAATAGTATGTTTTCACTTAAGATTTAAATTATTCAATTAAAAAAGAAAAGTTACGAGGTTAGCCTATGAGGTTAGGGAGATGGGAGGGAGGGGAACGGAAGGACGAATGTTATTTATTAATTTTAGGTTTGAAATTTTGAGGGGCTGAGTTGAACAAGTTGTTTTAAAAAAAAATTGCTTTCACCAGTTACATATGTAAAAACCCCATTATGTAAAAACCCCCCTCCCAATTGCTTATTTTATTAACAAGCCATTATGGTTCACTGGAATACTTTATTTTTGATTATTTAGAGATTAATAATTTTCATAAAAATTAAGTATAATATGCGTGTGATACTAACTTGACTATTTACAGGTGTCTATTAGTGTAGTATATATAAGCGAGGCTACTGATTTAAACGAATAAATCAAAATAAAACAAGTAACACGAATTTAAAAGTTACTTATCAATTTGTCTAAATAGGTTGAGTGGAAAGGAAGGAAGGGGGAGGGGTGTGATTTCGTTTTAATAAAATAACAAAAAAATGTGTACATACATTTCATATAAAGGAGAAAGTTAATAGAATTATGGTACTATGAGACGATTAGGTATCTGAAGTTACAAATGATCGGAAAATCAACGGTGTGACTTTATGGAGTGTGGTGCAGAGTTAAAAAATGTTAAATTGAGAGAAGTGTATGTAAAATTGTGTGATGCCCGATAGATGAAAGAGTTTTGATAAGAATTGGTGTTGCATTGAGAAAGGCAAAGAATTTGGTCAGATCTGGTTAGTCTATTTGGAACTCATAGATGGATCCGCTGTAGGAGTTACGGGTAATCTTAGGTGGATCTAGAAATTTTCTGCAGAAAGTGCTACCAACATATGCTACAAAAGCATAAAAACCCGTGAAAAGTAGCTGGAGGCGAATGCCAATAGATATTCGCGGCAAAACAGATGTTAATTAAAAAGTTAGACACGTTTGTAACAAAAAAAATTTATTTACGTACATAATATTATATATGTTGGACATTCGTTCTTACCAGCTGTTTGGTCCATTCTCTCAGAGTGTTCTAAGGATTCCTTCTTAACATCCTGGAGATCTATGTCTATATCTGTATCCAGTATTTCACCTCCGCCTGCTTCTCCATCCGTTGGCTCCATCTTGATGCTGTTTCTACCAGGCTTAGGAAGATCCATGGCGAACGACAATTCAACGAAATAAGCAGATTCAATACACCATTTCTCCGGCGTGGTTTTAGGTTACGATGATGAAAAATTTGTTTTCGTGGTCTCCGATGGTAAAAAAACGTTGGTTGAATCTCAACATGTTGACAACAAATATAAAGTTGTAACCGCATTCATCGAAACCTAACCTACAAAAAAATATGACAGAAGAAACTGTGATTATATTATTTAATCATAGATAATTTTATTGTACAGAAAAAAATAATGCATTGTACGAGTTTATTATAGATCAGGGGCTTGAGTCTATGTTTTGTCAGCCTGACGCAAGTTAAATCGGCAATAAACACGTTTTAACAGTTCTGACAAACGTACTATTATCCTTATCGCTCTAACAAGCTAATGGTGCGTTTATGTTAAGAGAAAAATCAATGACGCAAATGCAAGAGACGACGCTGCGTTTAGCACGTAACTACTGTTCGAGCACTGACAGCAGCTGCTGGTCGTCAATCTTGTAAATGTCATTGCGTAGTAAACATCAAAATAATAAGATAAAACGTAAGTGATTTATTTATAAACGCCTCATTATACGGTATAATTATTAAACACGAACGTAGTTATATTACAATAAATTTATAATATGGTATTTTTTAATTCGCCATTGAAGTTTTCGATGTATTAAATACAACAATTAATAACAAATCGCGCGTGTAATTGAACAAAGATTTTTTTTATGCAGCCACGTTTAAATAGCGCGAGTTTTAGCCGAGACACAGTGGTGTGATATCAGTAGACATCAATTTACTGATTCTTATTACCAAGTTTGTGTAGCCTGTGAATAGACGAGTTTTGGCAATATTAATTTGAGGACGTAAAGCCTTATTGTACAATTAAATTAAAGTTCGTGTTCTTTACCAAACTACAACCTATTATTCAATCTTAAAATCTCACTATTAAGATATTATATGATTTTGGTTTTTTTATTTCGGCTTTATCATAATTTAACATTTAAAAAATATAATAGCAATTATATAATTACACTTATAAAAACAATGGCAGGTTACCTCCGCACGAGGATTCCCATTCGAGCCTCTTTGAGAGAAGAATCTTTAAGAGGTCGTCTATTGAGAGATGTGTCTACCCCCTTGGATGTACCGACGGGATTATTTATAGCCCACTAGCGGTTGTCCCAAGAAGTTTTCATTGTGTTATGCGACTGACTGAGGCCTTCTCCCAGAGTTCCTGTATGCAGGCGAAAAACTGGAGTGCCCTCAAAACCTAGGGTGAATTAATTTAATCTACGCTCCTTAGTCCTCACAGCAAATAGCTTGCTGTAGGTACATTATATATTATATTGTTTGTGTAAGGTCCATTCAACCTAGCAATCTACAATACATTGCGTGGGATGCAGTTGATAAATTAATACGTGTTTTATTTCATTTGGTTTCAAGGTTCCAACAACACTCGCTCCTTGCAATACGATCTTACCAAAAGGTAATTGGCAGTGATTGGAATTCATGTAATACCCAAAAGGCCGTTAGTCGACACATAAACCAAATTATTTCTATTTTAAATAATATACTGGCAGAATATATACAATTCCCTGGGACAAGGGGAGAACGAAACACAATTAAACAAGGGTATGTTTTGGTACAGAATACTTATTTATTAAAGTAAAAATTATATGTGCGCCGAAGACGAAGCCGTCGGTAAGTCTGAAAAAAATAAAACATCTCATTAATTGTATAATATATTATGTACTGTTTTATCATATAATTTATTGCATACATATTTCAGATATCATGAGAAATTTCAATTTTCTAGCGTAATAGGGCGTATTGATGGAACCCACGTAGCAATCGCATCACCAAATATACACGAAGAGATATTTCAATAGAAAAGGCTTTCATTCCACTAATGCCATTATGGTAATAAGTCGTTCATTTTTATTTAATTTAATTTCAAGTTAGCCGACATACCAATAATTATTATTTATATTGCACACAGATTTAAAATTTTTGGCTGTTTTTGCAAAATATGGAGGAACGTCACACGGTGCACATATTTGGCAGATGATGGCCATTAAGACATACATAGAACTAATTCGCAACAAAGAAACTCTGTGGTTGTTAGGTAAATTTCATGCATATTTTGAACAGATAAATTTAATATACATGTCATAATATGTTTATATTAAAAACATGTGTTTGTTTCAGGAGACTCGGCATTTACTCTCAGGCCTTACATGATGACGCCAATATTAAATGCAGTTCCGGGTTCGCAAGCATTTAGGTACACCAATATGCAATGCAAGGCCCGCAACTGCATAGAACGTTGCTTTGGTCTTTTGAAGGCAAGATGGCGCTGTCTCCTGAACCATCGGGGTCTTCACTACACACCCAAAATGGCAGTCAAAATAGTGAATGCTCGTGTTGTTCTGCACAATATTGCCATCGTTACTAATGTTAGAACCATGTTGTAGAAGACGACATGAGAGAAATTGCTGCAGAACTACACTCTGTTCATAATCATGATAACCTTCAGTAAGACCGACAAACGCAGCGTAAACTCTTTGAAAATCTGTAATATGTACATTATGTTTCTACTAAATACTAACTTTTTAAACACTCAGTCAACAGTTTTTCCATCACGACACATATCCTTTCCTTTGCCTATCGTCAGACACCTGCCGCCTCTTATCCGATATCTGCCTTCTCTCATCCAGTTCGATCCGTCTCTCCTCAATCTCCACTCTCCTCTCATCCAAGTGCAAGAAGTGTTCTTCTATTGAGACCGCTCTTCTTTTAGCTGAAACAATAATCAATTAATATATTTTTTAATCATTGATGAAAATAATATTAACATAACCCAAATGAAAGATGAAACTGGAAAAAAAGGACAGAAAATTAAAAAGGTTTCAGTCGCATCTGGGACTCGAACCCAGGTCCTTTGCCTATCCGGGGCAACGCTCAACCAACTTAGCTAATGAGACCAGTTCAATTTATGTCATCTTTATCGATATCATAATTTCAAATTCAAGATTTGTGAATATTATTTTCCATAATTTCATTTATTTTCTAAACATCATAAAGATAGCTGCCAATAATATGAGATTAAAAATGGAAAATAAATAAACGCATACTTGAGAAAAGCCATTATCGTTCTCAGAACGTACAAAAAATACAGTATTTTAAAAGAAAATTTGTTATTAATATTAGAACTCGCGCTGATAGAAACCAAAATCTAACAATGCTTAGTTTAATCTATTCATAGATCCTTCACTAAGACAATGTCCTAGATTACGGAAACAAGTAAAAATCTAAAGACCTCGATTGAAAGATTATTATAATTCTATCTTAAAAGCTTGTGGATTCTCATGCAAACTAACTCTGAAGTTAAACCAATCTTGTGTTCCGAATTTACTTAAAAAATCAAGTTGCGGGTTCATAAACCGACGTAGTTCGATTGAAGCCGTTTTCGTGTTGCGAATGTAATGATTCTAGTCGGGGATTCATATACTGCAGAGTTCACAAGAAAGTCATTTGCTTGTTTCGATTGACTATATTTCAAACATTCAAAACAATAGGTCTAACATACCAAAGTTTGCATAGTAAATATGTTAGAGAATTGACGCTGGGGTCTTCTGTCAGAGGTACAATGCCAAGCCAAGCATTCAACTCAAAACAACGGATTTTGGACTTATGGCAGTCTAGTTGCATGGATGATTATATTGTCGTGAAATAAAGCAAATGCATATTAATTTGACTTACCTCTCGGCCTGGGTGATTACAATAATTGATCACAAATGTAAAATAATGTCATAGACACCTGGAAAAGGTTATTAAAAGCTTATAAACGATATTTTGGTTTACAGTCGCCCGGTCTCGGATTGTCCGTCGTTTAAATCAATCTTTCTTCTCTGTTTATCTATGGTTAAGGATTATTTCACGATTTCTCCCTTCTGTCACTTTTTTTAGGTTCGGTTTGGCTTTATTGCGGTGGAATTCAACGTTTTGACGAAATATTAAGATTAACTCAAACTTTTAAATGCAAAAAACACAAAAAGTGATCTTAATGTCTCAATGAACCATACCATTTAAGCCTGAGAAAGGGGGTGTTGAAACTACGAATTCACCGCGTGTCATTGAAGTGTCGTGCGCCATGGATCTTCCTAGCCTAGGTGGAAACAGCATCAAGATGGAACAAGTGACTGGAGAAGCAGACGTAGGTGAAATGCCGGAAACAGATATAGACATAGACCTGCAGGATGTTAAGAAGGAATGCCTGGAGTACTCCGAGAGAATTGATCAAATAGACGGTAAGAAAGAATCTACAGTTAGGGATATTTTAATTACCCCTTCCCCTTTGGTCCGTTCCCTCTCCAACACCTAAATAATTATGTTTGTCCATCATTATTTTGTACCTTAGTTTAGTCTTAATATATTTGTGGCGAAATAAGGGTACTTCCGACACAAGTTGATTATTGTATGAAATTAAAGTGGAATAAAACAAATTAATGCCTTTATATTGTAATTATGGCAAGCCACCAAGTAAATGGTTTTATATTGTAATTATGGCAAGCCACCAAGTAAATGGTTTTTAAGAACACTTCAGTTTAGTCTCAAATAAAAATTTCTCTGTGTAATTATTGTGTTCATGTTTGAATTGATTTAAAATTCTATAATAACTGTTATTATTTTAATTTAAAAACAGTTCATTTATGAAAATGTTCTGGTAGGTACTTGATTATTATAACGCATGATTACTGTTTCTCCTTTCGAATGCATTATCAAACTGTGGTGAAGTTACTTAACGGACGATCTTTTTATTAAGTGGCTTCACCACAGTATTTCATAACCTCACATCCTCGGGATATTTATTAGGGGACTGGCGACCGCGTCCTAGTACGATTCTTTCGTTACGTACTTGTATTATGTTCTGTCACTTGTATTACGTTCTCATATTTAAAAATGCCACTAATAAAGACAAGTTCTAGCGTCTGTGTTGGTCCATTTGAAAACTGCCATCTTTGTTTTGAATCGTTTTTGACACTGACACGGTTGTTCGATGTCTGATTGTATGATATCAAAATTTCACGTTTTAACTATCCATCAATTACGCTCATTTTCGTATTTTGCTATACACTGGTCACCCCATTTGTTTCTTGACACCACATATGTACAATAATGAAAATTTATTTTTATTAATTGCAGGAACAAATTCTCCAAAGAAATATTCGGAACAACAACATAATTCGGTCGAAAACAACGAGCATCAAAACTTGACTCATTCGGTATTGAATTCAAATTCCCACTGCAGCTTTTCGAATTCTCAAGAGTTCCTGGTAAAAAACGACTCGTTGACCCAAAGTGGAGGAAAACCATTCTCGTGTTCTGAGTGCAACTATGTATGTTCAAGAAAGTCAATTTTAAGAGTGCACTCTTTAACTCACAGTGGAGAAAAACCTTTCTCCTGTTCCGAGTGCAACTATTCATCTTCAAGAAAATCACATTTAAAAGAACACACGTTGACTCATGGTGGAGGAAAACAATTCTTCTGTTCCGCTTGTAGCTATTTATCTTTAAAAAAGTCAAATTTAAGAAGACATACGTTCACTCACAGTGGAGAAAAACCTTTCTCATGTTCCGAATGTTCGTTTTCATGTTCCCTAAACTCTAATTTAAAAAAGCATTTGTTGACTCACAGCGAAAAAAAAACCTTTTCGTGTTCCGACTGTAACTATATATGTGCGAGTAAGTTATATTTGAAAGATCACAAGCGGATTCACAGTATCGATAAACCATTCTCGTGTTCGGAGTGCAACTTTTCATGTTTAAGAATGTCATACTTAAAAGCGCACTTACTAAGTCACAGTGGAGAAAAACCATATTCCTGCCCCGAGTGTAACTATTCATGTTCTAAAAGATCAGTTTTAAAGCGACACTTGCTCGCTCACAGCGGAGAAAAACCGTTCTCGTGTTCCGAATGTTTGTTTTCATGTACTCAGAAGTCGAATTTAAAGAAACATTTGCTAACTCACACCGAAGAAAGACCGTCTAGTGTTCCAAGTGAAACGACTTATATTCAAGATAGATTTATTTATTAAGAATATTTGATAAAAGTTCAGAGTAAATTAAATTAGCTTAAATGTAAAATCCATATCTTACACATTTATTTTGCAAACGATGTGTAGATGGGAATGTAAAACCTTAAATATGTTCTGTTTCACTACTCCCTCGATCTCTATCTCTTCCTCCAACTCTTTACTTTTCTACAGAAATCCCCCCCCCCCTCCACCCTCTTCGGCACCTATTATATCACTTATATATTTTTTTATATTATTCATGTTAAGTTAGTATATATTTTGCCCCGATGAAGGAACGGTTTCCCCGAAACCGGTCGGCGTATAAAATAAAACTGGTTAAAACAAAGTTGTATTGTTTCTTTTAATTATAATGTATAGCCACAGAGTTATAGCTTCTACCCATAGTAGAGGATCCTCTTAGTATCGCCCTGGTGAAATACCACCATTCAGAATTGAAACGTTGTTTGAAGTGGCTCTAGCCGTGTTTGGTGACCACATCTCAATAGCCAGGTAATTCCACAACTTCCTCTACCAATCCCCACTACCATCAGCCTCACAATATACCCTGATTGGGGATCCCATAGTCTCACTGGCTCCGTACGGTTGAGAGCAGTTGGGACTCTTGCGATTTTCATATAAAAAATACAATAATAATAATAACATTCGTATAGTAGGGACCTACCATTGTATTATATTATTATGTGTTCTAAGTCAACATAGTAATTATATTGAGTCTATTGTACATGTGCAATTAAAAGAGTAATTAAATAATATACTTTGTATTCACCACTTTATTAATATAAAGATATCAACATGTTTCGAAAGCGACGCTTCTTCATCAAGAGTAATACTAAAAAAAGAAAAAACAAATAATTAAATATTGTATTATTTAATTCGCTTATTAATAATGACGCCACAAAATGAAAACCAATCGTTTGAAGAAATTATAAAACAGTAATTACCCAAATAATTACTCAATTGATCGTCACCGTTACTAGTTGCAATAATTGACCCACTACTAAAGGCACAGAAAGCAGTAATCAGAGTCATCACCAGGAAACATTTTAGGTATCCTAGTGCATTGCTCTATAAAGGTTTTAATACTCTAGATGTGTGACATAGTTTCGTAAAAAAAACATCACAAATGTACACACAAATATAGAATATATTCGTAAAATCGAACATACATCAAAACTGAAGCCAAAGCAGAAATGATTTGACAATCCCAGTGAATGTTCCACAATGTACCAAAAACACAAACCTGTTTCGGGGCTGAATTTATTTTTAATTACGTATTTTGGCCAGTATGTTTGATGACATCCATAATATAAATTAAATTTTAATTAATGTTGTTTTATTTACATTTAAAAAAAAATCCCTAGTTAGATTCAAATGGTCAGAACTGGGACACAGGTGTGACCATAACTGATTTAATTGTGGCCAGAACTGATGCATTCGCTATTATTGAAAAAGATGCAAGAAGAAGCTTGAAGAGATATAAAGACTAAGACAGAAGCCTGTGGCGAGAAGAAACAGAAAAAAAGAAGCGAGAAACGAAAACCAGCGCTCAAACAATTCCCTTATTGTAAAACCTATCCTAAATTCCATAATTGACTTATTAGGTTGGCATGCATACCGGTTGATTAAACTCCAACCTCCTTCCTTTCAACGAGCACGTGTAACAAAACAGTGTACCGGTAGCATCGGGACAGGAGTGCTCCTGACTGGGGAGGTATACTCGTGTCGTGTCGTATATGTTGTTTTATTTACATTAAAAAAACAAACAAAAACTTCCCTAATTAGATTCAAATGGCCACAACTGGGACAAAGTTTGATTCTTAGAATTAGAGATTCACTTGGCTTATTCTACGTAAAAGTCAATATTCTTAAAACTAATTTCACTGGGCGATAGGAGGATTACAGCAAGAGTTCAAAAGCACATCCCTGTTACGATGACTATCCAGAGTCCTGTGGCTGGTCTTCGAAGGGCGGAGACCAGTCAATTCCTGGCTGGACGTCGGCAGCAACTGCGGTCAGAGCGCCTGGGAGGCCTCTCCGAGAGGTGAGGATGGGTACCTTCTTGGGCGGAAGCGTACAGTCGACTTGACACGTGGCCTGGGCGGCCTCTCCGAAGAGCGGAGATGGGACAACCTCCCGAGCCGGGGTTCTGAAGTCAACTGTCTCGACGATCAGCTCCTTCTGCCGCTGGTTGTCGTTTGTCCCGTAGGGATATAGTTCTCCCTTCTCCGTTGACGGAAACGTTGCAACGGTTCCCTGGCGCTAGCCTCGCCCATTACCTCATTCGGCCGCGGCTGACTGGTCCCACGGTTCCTGAAGTCATTACGATCCGAATGAGGGTCGGTTTATGACCCGTTTTGTTTGAAGTGTTGAAGAAGACGCCGAAATGTCGATTCGTCGCCGTTCTCAACTTGTCGGCCTTTGTCTTTCGACTACGTGGAAAATTTTACGTAAATATGTTAGCTTACGTGTCTATAAAATACAGCTCGTGCAAGAATTAAAGCCAAATGACCATAGTTTACGTCGCATCTTTGCTGATTGGGCTAATTCGTAACTGGCCGAATATGAGCATTTTTACCGAAGAATTGTGTTTCGTGTTGAAGCTTATTTCTGGTTAAATGACTTCATCAATAAGCAAAATTGCCGTATATGGAGCAAAGACAATCCTCACTGTAACAAAACTGTTCTACTGTTTTTATTTTATTTCTCAATTTATTAATACTGGCTGATATTTTGATAATATTATTTAAATCGATATTATGTAATTGAACTCTAGCATCTCTATAACAAAACTGTAATGCTGTTTTCGTATTGTTTCCAACTTGTGTACATTGATCACAACATGCATGCACCTACATTGTTCTATTATTGCGCTATATTTGTATGATGATTGTTACTTCTTGTTGTATTATATAATATTGTTGAACTGAACTCCCGCTGACAAGCTACTTGCAGTGGCTTAGCGGGTACAAGTTCCCATTGCGTGTAATTAATAATACACAGTAAAAAATATAACCTCTATACCATATAAAAATATGTAAATAATATCTACTATAATAATACCAATTTTTTTTTTTTTTTCGAAGGAAGCAAACACTTTGGGGTGTGACATTATATATTAAATGAAAAACACAATTTGTAAAACACCACTTTTATTGAATTAATAACCGTCGCCAACCAGGTTTCGCTTCACCGAAGCTTCGTCAGGGCTTATTATTAACTGGAACAGGGCTTATTATTAACAGTTAATAATAAGCCCTGACGAAGCTTCGGTGAAGCGAAACCTGGTTGGCGACGGTTATTAATTCAATAAAAGTGGTGTTTTACAAATTGTGTTATTCATTTAATATATAATACCAATATTGTTTTCCCAGGAGTTCATGATAACTATAAGTTAAATATATTTGCTCCTGTATCTTGTTTTTACCGACTTACCCTTACATGGGGTGAAGAAAGTAGTATTCAACGCAACTTGTAAGTGCGACAACGACGCCCGGTCGTATTTTTGTTTCATTAATACCCACAGATTTGAGAAAATAATGCCATTGATTGTAATACTTTATTTAAAACTGCTCCTAAACGATCAACTCTTTGAGGTGTTGTCGTCAACAACTCCGTATTGTCGGTCAAGATTGCGCAATGTTGTGGTGTATTAACAAGGTTTCAAGTTTATAAGTTTTCAAAGTTACAATGTTCGATGGTTACCGGTTTACAAGGTTAGAGGGTAAAAAGGTTATATGGTTAAAGGTGAGGGATTCAGATAGATTTATAATTAATGATTACACTGATTTTTATTTAGATAACTTAAGGATAAAAGTCATCAATATTAATAGACCTTCCTATATATTTATTCATATGGTGATGGACTTTACAGACGAGAACATCTACGGAAAAAGAAATTCGAAATTATAACATTCTACAACCTTATAAAAGGAGAGGTGGATGTTGTAGACGAAATGAAGCCCAGATTAGCTGGAGTAGCTAGATTGAGTCGTTGGTAGATGCCACCTTATGGATTTTTATAATTTTTAAAAATCATAGATTAAAAAAACAGTCATGTCATATTATGCGAGGATAGCACCGATTATGTTTCTCGAATACGCGTTTACAAATCATTGGTTCCACGTCATTTAACGAATAAATTGACCTTTATTATTGTACCTAATTCTACGACCACACAATCGCCCAGTGTCCCAACCCGAGCTCGTTTCAGAGTTGGGACGTTGGCCGATCGTATAATGACTCGGCCTGAAACTAATATATTCGTAACAGGTATACCTATTGTAATACCTACATACATCGGATATATCGATACTGGCTCCATAGATATTAGCGTTCTAACCGATCGGAGCGTTTCGAGTATGGAAGCTATATTGATTGAATACGTGATTTCTGATATTCAATATCGGTATATTGAATATCGATATTTAGCCTTTGCGTTATTGACCGATCTCGATGTACTCGATACAAGTATCATCTCAAGTATTCATCGTTATACGATATTAACAGATACAAGGTACCTATCTCTGTATAAGGCACGTTCCAAACTGAAACGCGGTTCTGCCGCCGCCTTACTTTGAAATCAGGCGTAGGTACATCATATTATATTGATATTATTTTTGACTGATAGACTGGGACAGTTTGAAAGCAATTGTGGAAATCTTTTGGAAGATTTGAGAAAATAAACTTTCCAGTTTTCGGTCATCAATTCTATAATAATAATAATAAAAGGATGATTTATACAACGCCGTTTTTTTTATATAAAACCACAGGTAGGGCACTACTTTTGATTGCGAAAAAAACACGTTTTCAGTTCCCGACATTATAACTACATTCAATTGGAGTGTCTATAACGCGAAACTGAATAGTAGAAAGAGTCGGTGACGCCCGAGGAAGACATGGCACGATCGAGGGAGCCAATTACTTGAGTCAGGGCAACAGAAGACTTTGTATGAATGAGAATGGTAGGAAAAGTCGGTAACGCCCGAGGAAGACATGGCACGATCGAGTGAACAAAATACTTGAGTCGGATCATGTCAAGAGTCAGAGCTACAAAAGAGTATGTATGATTGAGAATGGTAGAAAAAGTCGATGACGCCCGTGAAACGATCAAATGAACCAAATACTTAAATTGGCCCAAACCAAGAGTCAGAATAACATAATAATCTGTATAAGACGATGTATGAATGTCAATTAAGCAAGGAGTGTGTCAAGACCGAGTTGTTTGGCGGTCTATCCTCTCTGCAAAATCCTGCAGTAAAACGGTGCGGTGGTTACTTCGCAGTTGGATGGTTTCATGATAAAGAAAGATTTTGTGAGAGTTTGTTCATTAAAAACTTTATTTTCGAAAAACTACTTCAGGCAAAAGAGAAATCACTACAAAATCTAGGAAAATTTTGAATCCTAGATCGAAGCAAAACTCTTTGTTTTGTTTAATAAAATGCCTTCCAGAAGAGCGGGTGGCCAAGTAGTGTGGTCGACGGAAAAAAATATAATAATCGAGTTTTTGTTTTTTGACTTGGCAATAATGGCAATACTTTTTGTCTCCGCTGAGCAAAGCGGTCTAGAAATTCTATTTGGAAATCACTTTATTTCAAATTTCTAGACCGCTCTATTTCTATTTGGAAATCACTTTATTTCAAATTTCTAGACCGCTCTATTTCTATTTGGAAATCACTTTATTTCAAATTTCTAGACCGCTCTATTTCTATTTGGAAATCACTTTATTTCAAATTTCTAGACCGCTTCGCTCAGCGGAGACAAGGGGTATTGCGAAGTCAAAAAATAAAAACTCGATTAGATAGTTTTTTTCAGTCCTCCATTTACTTCCAACAACAACAAAAAAATATTTTTAATATACGTACAATGACTACATATTGTCGGGATTGCAAAAAAATAAAGAATAATCAAATATTTTTTTATAAAATAGACAACTAAAAGCGAAATTCTCAAAAAAATTAAAGCAACATTTATTTATGAGGACTTCTCATAGAAGTTTATTATGTTTTTTTCTTCATATTACTAGAAATTGAATAATTTTCGAAATGCTATAAAAACAATAAATAATATAAATAGTGACTACTTACCACTTGTCTGTGTGTACATAATTAGGATACTATCGTAATGTAATCCACGCTTTATTTATGAACGTGATTTATTTTGTTTTCGCTGGGAAAAAATATTATTTTAGAAGTAACCCCCGACGAACAAGAATTTTTTTTTATATATTCATTTCGGCAAATTGTATTAATTTATCATACAGATCTTCGAGTCCACGAGCTCAAATTACATACACTCGATACACGCAAATAGTTTCCCTCCGAATTATACAGCATTTTGTCAGTAACTAGAAACTCCACTAGAAACACGAGCATGGTTTCAATTGAAATACGTCAGTTTATGAGGCCGCAACTTGATTTTTCAAGTGAATTCGGAACACAAGACTGGTTTTACACCCAGAGTGAGTTTGGATGAGAATATTCAAGCTTTTGAGATAGAAGTAGTGTAATCTTTCATAACAGGTTTATGGAGTTTTGCTTATTCCCGTTATATAGGACATTGTCTTAGTGAAGGCTCTATGAACAGATTCAACTAAGTTTTTGGTTTGTATACAGTGTGGGTTCTCATATGAATAACCAATTCCCCCATTAGATAGCTATTGTTGGACGTTCCGAGAACGAGACTGGTTTGTCTCGAACATAGGTTTTCATTTGAATAAACAAATACCTCTTTTGCTTGCATCCGTAAGTTCATTCCGGACACGATAATACAGAGTGGGTTCTAGCACGAAAAACCAGGTTACTCTTGTGGTTGCATTTGTATGTGCATTTCATACACGACAATGGTTTCTATCCGGTGTGTGTTCTAGCATGATTAACCAGACTGCTCTTTTGATTGCAACTGTACTTGCATTTCTGGCACGAGAATGGTTTCTCTCCAGTGTGGGTACGAACATGCTTAACCAAACTACTTTTTTGGATGCAGATATACGAGCAAAACAGGCACGCGTATGGTTTCTCTCCAGTGTGGGTTCTAGCATGATAAATCAGACTGCTCTTTTGGTTGCACCTGTACGCGCATTTCGTGCACGAGAATGGTTTCTCTCCAGTGTGCGTTCTAGCATGATTAATCAGACTGCTCTTTTGACTGCACTTGTACATGCATTTCGGGCACGAGAATGGTTTCTCTCCAGTGTGGGTTCTAGCATGCTTAACCAGACTGCTCTTTTGGATGCACCTGTAGGTGCATTTCGGGCACGAGAATGGTTTCTCACCAGTGTGGGTTTTAGCATGATTAATGAGACTGATCTTTTGGTTGCACTTGTACGTACATTTCGGGCACGAGAATGGTTTCTCACCAGTGTGAGTTCTAGCATGATAAACCAGATTGCTCTTTTGGTTGCATCTGTACGTGCATTTCGAGCACGAGAATGGTTTCTCTCCAGAGTGTGTTCTAGCATGATTAACCAGACTGCTCTTTTGATTGCAACTGTACGTGCATTTCTGGCACGAGAATAGTTTCTCTCCAGTGTGTGTACTAGCATGCTTAATCAGACTGCTCCTTTGACTGCATATGTACGTACATTTCGGGCACGAGAATGGTTTCTCTCCAGTGTGTGTTCTAGCATGATTAACCAGACTGCTCTTTTGATTGCACCTGTACGCGCATCTCTGGCACGAGAATGGTTTCTCTCCAGTGTGTGTTCTAGCGTGATTAACCAGACTGCTCTTTTGACTGCACCTGTACGTGCATTTCGTGCACGAAAATGGTTTCTCTCCAGTGTGGGTACTAGCATGCTTAAGCATACTGCTCTTTTGGTTGCACCTGTAGGTGCATTTCGGGCACGAGAATGGTTTTTCACCGGTGTGAGTTCTTATATGTGCAGCCAAGGCAGTTTTATAACCAGACCTGTAGGAACAGGAAGGGCAGAAAAACTCTATTTTCCCTGTGGCTGATTTTTCTTTAGTCGGGTTTTTTGTACGAATTATAGATGATGTTGAGGAAATTAATTCTGAAAAACGAAATAGAGATGACATTGAAGACATACGACAGATAAACGAAAAGTGAAGTATCCACTAAAAACTTTCTCAGTTTTCACACAAATAAGCAATGAACCTGTTCGAATAGTATCGTAAAAGAATGAAAAGCCTTTGAAAAGAAAAAAAAAGATCCATGCAATTTGGGTTTCACAATAGCAAAATAATATGGTTCCATCGTTGAATCCGTAAGATCAATTTGAGTTCAAAAACGTTATTCGTTAAGGCAGGTTTTGTTTTTTTATTATTATTTTTTTTAATAACCCAATATATAAAATTGTTTTCTTATTACTCTACCAACTGCTCAAGCGAACACCTATTAACATTTAAAAAAAGTTGTTTAGTTTAAAACAAAGTGAACCCAAAATAAGTTCATAAATTCATTATTTACAACATATTTTCTTTTATTTGTTCTAACATATTTAATGAACCTAATTTGTGTTATTTTACGATTTATTAATTTTTCCAAACAATATCTGTCTTTTTGGGTTACTTTATTATGAACACCGTTAGCTCATAGCATACACTAAATTATTATGCACAGGCCGCATGGGAAACATACAAACAAATAAATAAATACAATTGTATCACCTTATGGCTATCCATTGTAATCTAATGAAACATTCAACCTTTGTTTTAACCACATTTATTTTTGACGCCTACCGGTTTCGAAGCAACCGTTCCAACAACAGGGCAAAATGATGTGATATGATTAGCGAATTTTGAAAAATTATTATTTTTAAGAAATATTACATGGTCTTTGTTTCTAATCGAAATTACGGATTGTTTTTCCGACATAAAATTAATGTTTGCAGGTTGTTCCGAAACCGGTTGGTGCGAAAAATGAATTTGGTTAAAAGAAAGTTTGATTATTTCATTTGATAAAATAAATAAATAATTAATTTAAAAACAACTTAAGCGATAAGTGGTTAATACTTTCGAAATTCGGTACATCTGTAACGATGACCTAAAACTATATACAGAAATCAGGTCGGTTCGTTGTTATATTTTCCCGATTCATCTGTATGGCATGGAAACTAGAATACTTTGCCAAGCATTGAAATGATAGATTTGAAAATAAGGTGTGGGGAATTGGATCCACTTACGCATACTTTAAATACCCTGACAGATAGACAGACTCCAACCTCCGGTAGGATAAAGCACGGGAAGAATAAGTTAATAGCTCACCTCGACTTTCGTCGATCCTTTCCACATGAACGATAAATTCCTTTTTAATATCGGGATAGTCAATATCTATTTCAGAGTATGCCTCACATCCTTGCGCATGTTCCTCTTCTGCTACAGTCCCCGGTTCAAACTTGATCGCAGAAGCGTCCTTCATCTCCTGTTTAACAATTCCGGACTGCAATATTTCATCAGGGGATGTTGGACTCTCTTCTTCGGGGATTGTCTCCGGTTCGGACTTTATGACACCGACAGCTGTGATCATAAAATCCATTTCAAGTAAACTGCTTTCTGAATCTGATGTAGCAAGATTTTCTGGAAAAACAAACGTTTATTTTTATAAAGCATTCTGCAATTACACTACCGTAAAGTGTTAAAAATGAATGAATGCTTTCATGTTCTATAATTTGATAGCAAGAGGTTTGATGTTGTCTAGTATTGGGAGCTCTAGGTAACTATCTACCTACTATGACGGTTTAGTAGATATGAAACATACAAAATAATGGGTCTAAAATACCGAAGTTTGCATAGTAAAGATGTTTGAGAATTGACATTGTTGCTGGGGTTTCTGTCAGAGGTATAATGCCAAGAGAAGCCCTAAACTCAAAACAACCGACTTTGGACTTATGGCTGTCCAGTTACATGAATAATTGGGTTTAATAAAATAAAGCTCGAGGGATATTAATTTAACTTACCTCACCGACTGGGTGATTGATGTAAAGTAGTAATATAATGTCATAGACACCAGGCAAACGTTAACAAAAACTTACCAACGATATTTTGGATTACTGTCGCTTGTCTCACCAGTGTGATAGAACCGATAGAAATTTAAAAAAAAACTTGGCTTTAAAAATATGATCGTTATTGAAAGAATCAGAAATTGTATAAAATTAATACAAATATTGTGTAATTCATAAAAAAATATTACTTCGCGAGGCGGAGCAAAGATGACAATTAGGAAGCAAATTCACAAACGAAGATTTGACATATCCATAGACAACCCAAAATTATTGAAAAAAATCATTAAAGTAAGTAGCGATGGCCACAAAGATCAATGATCGATCATATTGCAATCGAGATATTCCAATATCGGAAAACGAGCACATTTTTACGATAACTGGTGAAAGACGACATTGGCCATCAATATATATACAGTATAACCCCTATTTTACGTTTTTTAAGGGACTGAAAAAAACGTAATAGGAGGGAAAATGGAAAAGGGGGGTATCGAAAAAGATAACATTGAAATTATGTATTTCTGCAAAAATAACGTTTTATTAAAAAACCATATTCAATTTAATTTTTTATTTGAAATTTAATTTTATTTTTTATTAAAAAAATCATCTATGTTAGTTTGTTGCATTTTTGTTTTCTTGATATGTCTCTTTAAAGACTATATAAACATTTAAAGGTGTCATATTGCATATCACCAATGATTGTAAAGGAGGTTTATAAACCCTCGATGAACCTCATTGCTTCTTCTTTTGTTGGAATATCAACATCTTCTTCATCGGACAGTTCTTCAAGAGAAAAGCCTGCTGGTGTTAAATGACTGTCAACAATGTCATCAACTTCCACCAAGTCTTGTGTCATAACATTGGAGTCAAGGTGTACTTAATCCTCCAGAGGTTGGTCTGAAATCCTTTCCCAGCCTTCTATGACATCACACTGGAAATTTTCTTGGGTACTGGGTACGTCTTCATCCCGCTCCTTGTATATCCCAGCTTTACGGAAATATTTCTTGATGGTAGAGTTGGTTATTTCACCCCATGTCTTAACGGTATAATGCACTGCATCTAAAATGGACATCTTAAATTTGTTGGGGTCCTCACCTCGTTCTAATTGACACAATACATTCTGTACCAAGTTTCTTCTATAGTAGTGCTTGAATGCTCGAATTATCCCTAAATCCAGGGATTGCAGTTCACTTGATCAGTTAGGAGGAAAAATGCCAACTGAATATTTCTCAAAGTCAAGTTTGGGGGGTGAGCTGGGCACCTTTCGAGGAATAGCAATATTTATCGATGTTTTACTGCCATCAAAGCGTCTAATGAAGTAAGCTACTTTTCAAATAAGATTGATGTCATGCAAGCTTTTTTATTGGCTGCATATTTTTTAGCAATGTCTTGACATTTTTGAAGCAGCGGGGTTTTACAGACTTCCCAATAACTAACGGGGGAAACTTCTCACTGCCATCTGAATTGGTAATCAGAAGAACAGTGAGACGAACCTTGCTTAATGTTCCTCCATGACAGGCTTCACCCTTGAAGCTGAAAGTCTTACAAGGTAGAACGTTGAATGACAGCCCAGTCTCATCGGCATTGAAAATATCTCTGGGAGCGTAGTCAGCAATTAATGTAGGCACATCTGTCTGCTTCCATTTTTCAGCAATGTCCAAATCAACACTTTGTGATTCTCCACAAATTGATTTGTAGACCACATTATGCCTCTTTTTAAAACGATCTATCCATCCATTTGATGCAGTAAATCCTTCAATATTTAGTCGACTCGCGATGCGCAGCGCCTTTTCACGAATGATTGTACCACCGACGGAAATATTACTGCCCTGCACACTGACGAACCATTCTTTTAAAATCTCCATTTTTTCGTAATTCAACGCTTTGATGTAGGTACATTCGTTTTTTCGCCTCGGGTCCACATTGAACAACGATTTTTTCAATAGATTCAAGGTTTTTGATGATTGTGGCCAAAGTAGTAATGGGTATTCCTAAATTTCGGGCCAGGAAAACGCGTGAGCCAACGTGTTTATTAACTTTTTCGAGAATGTTCCTTTTCTCTGACAATTGACAAAGCTTTCCTTTGGTTAGACATCATGAGTTTGAAATAATGAAGACGTGAAAATGAATAATAATCGAACCGAAAGCAATTTGAAATATGTCGCTCGCCGACCAATCACCGTTCGTCGTTCTAAAGATACGGAGTTCGCCCACCAATCACCGTACACCGTTCTAAAGACACGGAGTTTTCCCTCCAATCACCTTACGCCGTTCGAATGTCACGACTCAATATTTGTCAAGTGCGCGTAACTCGCATATTTTGAATATTTCAGACCTAAATCGCGGGAAAGGAAAACGTAAACGCGGGTATTAAATGTACTGAAATACCTCGGGACTTAAAGAAATACCTGCAATTGTCGGGAAAAAGTGAATTCCGGGAACGTAAATACGGGGTAATACTGCATATTGCCGTTAAGAAGTTGACGTAATATAAAGCTTTTAGCGGTACTCTTCTAAAATATTGTCGCAGAGAAACGATTCTATTTTTTCCGATTTAACTTCCTAATTTTTTTTATTATTTGATTGATCGCTATTATTCTATTATATATGAACTGAAGGGATTCCATGTACTCCTTGCGAACGTATGTGCTGCCATTTAGCAATCATTTGTAAACTCGGTCACATATTCGTACACTGTGAGGTTTGAATAATCCAGTATTAAATTTTATTCACCTTAAGCAAATGAGCCAGCACTAAATTTCGGCTTTCATCATTTCGCGGAACACCTTCAACAAGAATCATTGGGTTACTTATCTCTGCGTAGGTACTCAAATTATGGGACAAAAGCAATAATTTGAGGAACGGTTATGTTTTTTGTAACAGGCAACACGGGATTATAAGATTCCTAACCTCAAAAATCCACGCGGATAGTGAACACATCTCTAGAATGCGTTCATATTAATTGGAAACTAATTTCGTGTTGATTACTATTCAATTTTACAAAGAGAATTATATTATCACCTTTGCGAGAGAGAGAGATACGTCATAATTTGCCTCACACGTACATTCTCGGTGGCACCAAACAGTTGAAACCGTAAGTCCCAAGTACATTAAATTATGTTATTTACGTTATCAGTTTTTAATTGACGATAAAGAGCATTTTAAGCGAGAATTAGCTTTCTTTCCTACAATATGATGTTAACAAAACTCAAATAATCAAATCATATTCCATATATATCTGACAGACCGTATAAGACAGCGGTGGATCATGGACGCAATGTACGATTCACACAAAATCAACGAATGAAGGTACTCATGTCTCAAAATAAATATGGTTAAGGGGGAGAGGGACGTCGGAGAGTTATTATTTATTAATTCAAAATAATTTTTAAATTTTATATATTTTTTTACTTAATTTTGAAAAAAAAATACAATTCAAAAAGTCCCGGTAAACTAATTTTTTGTAGTTTGTCTAACGTTACAAAATATGTAAAATCAAAACATTAAAAGAAATCAATATATAAAATAAAAACATAAATATTATTACAAAGAATATTATTCTAAAATATTTCTGCAAAAATATATTAAAAAATGACTAAAATAAAAACATAAATATTACTAACGGATTGCTTGTAAATGTTTATCATAACGGTGTCGTATAAAGTGTGTGCACTTGTGACTTTTTAACGAAGTCTGTGTTTGTATGTATGAGTTTATTATGCATTTTACAATATATATTATACACGTTTTCTTGTTGTTTAAAGTTTTGTTTCAACGTATTATTTTATGGTATAAAGTTAAACGAAACAAATCTTTCTTTCAAACCACTTCATTATATTTATACATTGTCGACCGGCTTCGATTGAACCTTCCTTCTTATGATTATAGTATATAAAACTATAGTTTGTACGATTACGGTCCTGAAGAATGTTGAGTTCAACCGAAACTAGTCTACAATAGTTATTAAGTAAAGCAGTTTAAAATGTTTTTTTTTTTTTACTTTATTGTCCGTAAATCATTAATGTTTGTTTCATATGCATTTCTCCAGATTTCAAATAAGTGGTTTAAAATAAATTCCGTTTTGTGAAGACGTCTCGAATGCGGCAGACGAAAAGCATTGGTACACTTTGCACGTGCGGAGTTCGCTATACACGGCCGCCACGAATGTCAAAGTGGTACTGGCACAAACTTTCATCATTCTTTAAGTGCCTTCCAGACGATCGAGTGGCCCAGTAGCGTGGCCGACGGAAAAAAAATATATTAACCGAGTTTTTATTTTTTGACTTGGCATTAGTGGCAATAGTCCTTGTCTCCGCTGAGCGAAGCGGTTTAGAAATTTGAATTTTCGCTTTGGAAATCGCGCTTTATTTGTGGTTAAGCAAATTTCAAAGCGAAATTCCAAATTTCAAGACCGCTTCGTTTGATAAGACGGTGGTTAGTGCAGTGGGTATAATTCTAGGAATTACGCAAAAAGGTTAGGAACTGAAAAGCAATCTTAGGTAGTTACAACAAGTGATTTATTTTGATAGTCGTGGGGTTAGTCTTAAACTAGAGTTAATCTTAATTAGACACAAAAATTCAATAAAACTAGATTAGCCAGTACTTAAATTTACTTGTAAAGTCTTTGTACTTAAAATTAATTAACTAAATTAACTAATTACTTCGATAAATCTACATAAAAGGTTGTATTCTTAAAATTAGAGGTTCACTGGCTTATTTATAGGAAAAAGTTGTTCCTTAAAGTTAGAGATTCACTTGGCTGACAGGGTGGAAAAAATATCATGAGAGTCAGAGGCACTTCCCTTTACTGATGGCTGTCCAGGGTCCAGTGGCTGCTTTGTATGCAGAGTCCTCGCGTTCGGTATCCAAGTACCTCCGGATCGGGAGTAGGTACAAACGCGGCGATAATCAGAGGCCTGGGCAGTGTCCGGGGTTGATCTCCGAAGGGCGAAGATCAGTAACTTCCTGGGCAGAAGCGGGGGTTCACTCGCGGTGCAGAGCCTGGGCGACTTCTGCAATTAGATCTCCGAAGTGCGGAGATCTTAATTCCTTCTGGGACGGAAGCGTAACACTCACTCGCGGTACAGAGCCTGGGCGACTCTGTCGTAGATCTCCGAAGGGCGGAGATCGTAGTTCCTTCTCGGATGGAAGCGTAAAACTCACTCGTCGTCAGAGGACCTGGCTGAGGAGCGAGAATAGGAACCTTCCTGGCCGGAAGTTTCAAGCCAACTGTCCTTCCTGGGCGGAAGACTGAACCCGACTGTCCTCTCGACAGAGAGCCGCTGCTGCCTGTCTACCCGAAGGGATCTTTTTATTACCCGTATTGTTTTGCAGGCCGCTTCGCAGGGCGGCTCATTTCCTTTGAGGTTTTTATTGCTGCCCAATAAAATCTCCAAGGAATTGCCGACTTTCTAAAATAGTAATTAAGGTTGGTCTATTTTACGATGTAGTACTTTACAATCGTTTCCGGCTTGACCAACAATAGGCTCGGCTAGCCTGTGTGCTAATTTATTTTATGGCCGGTCTAGTCTGGGAATTATTATTACCTGAAATGCACACTTTAGAAACTAAGTATGTCTGTGAATTTGGTCATTTCTTATAGGTATTACAAAAGGATATATCACGTTCAGCGGAGACAAGGACTATTGCCATTATTGCCAAGTCAAAAAATAAAAACTCGGTTAATATATTTTTTCCGTCGGCCACACTACTGGGCCACCCGATCTTCTGGAAGGCACATTAAAACGAAACTAAGATGACGGCGTGATGTTCATTTTTAGCAGAGTTAAGTGGTAATTAGACGATACCTATTTTCATCCAGTTTTGACGTGAGTTGTCTTATTCTATGGACAAAATGATAATTAGAACGCGTTCTATTTTTTTGTACAGCGGACATTATGTCGTGATCGGCTGTTGTCTTCATCTGTCATTGTTTTCGTAAGTATGTAATGTGGTAATTTTGCGCGTTTATTTATTTTAATATTTAATATACTGATAATACAACATTATGTGTTTATTACTGCTTAGTATTGTGGATTTAGAGTATATTTTAGATTTTTTTTTTCATTTTGCTTTAAGTAATTAATACGCGAACACATTGTCGAGTTTAGCGCGTTTTCTTTGACCGCTGTCATTCTTTTACGTAACTTTAATGTTACCTATTTTGTAGAGATGCTGCGTGTTTATTTAGGAATATATTTAAAACATTGTCAAAAAGATTAAATGTAAATTAGACTGTATTTAAATTGATAGTGAAGCGTGTTTCTGTCCGGAATTGTTATTTTCGCGGATATTTTTGAAGTATTTTTTTGACATTTTGTGAAAGTGCTGCCATTTTTTGACGATTAAGTACCGTCCCAAAATATCCCTTCTTCTATAATGGCAACTATGTGTTCAAATCTGTAATTACCGCAGTGAAGTTCCAGATTACTTCGACAGAAATTGTTGCTCATTTGGACGCGATTGCCCCTTCACTCGCGGCATCGATTCTAAAACCGTCCTCACGTCAGAAGTGGATTCTTTTAGTTCGTGGTGCACGGAGTACTTATATATATTAGTTTTATAGAATAAAAAAATAACTAATGATGTATACATCCAGATATTACGACATTAATACTCGTCCCAATGAAGGACGAAATATTAGTTCTTGATTCATTTCACAACATCTACAATTAATTGCAGCGTTAATGATTTGTTTTCTATTTCATGTTATTGTTTTAAAAAAAAAGTTTGTTACTTGATGGAAATTGCGTTGTACTTATATTTTTGATAGCTCCATTATATTCTATTCTAAAAATAAATTAAAAACAAATATGTAGAATGTAAATGAAATACAAAAATAAATGTACACAATATCATTGTACGAAGTACAAAGTGATACAAATAGGTAAATTAGAGTGGTACGAAAATCAGTAAAAATATAATAACATATTTCTGTACTGGCGACACCGGCTACTGACTGACATGACAGCAGTTCAGTGAATTCGGCGTCTCTCGCATCCCAACCTCGCTACGCAGTAATATCGTATAAATTAAACAGTAGCTGTGTTAAATTTACACGATTTGACACTTTTTCAATCACTTTATTAAAGCTCAGTTTCTTTAATTCAAGCGCTTCTACTTTTCTAGTGACGTTTCTTCCAGACTCTTGAATTGACTGCCTTGTACGTAAGTAAGTTTTTGCTTTATTGACAAAGTAACATCTAAGCTCCTTAATTGGCGCTTATTTATTGTAGGAGGTTATCCCTTGACACTTGATTGCACAGTTTTCACAGCATTCGCGATATAACATATTATATAGAGCTACCCAACACCAACCGGGTTAAAACGTGACAGACGAAAGTACATGAGTTTGTTTATTGTTGATTTACGGCCGCTGTCTCCCGTTAAACCAAGCGATTAGTTAGTTCATCTAATATTGACCCAGAGGGAAAGAGGTATCCCAATTTTATTTAATAAATTTCACTATTACAACATATTTTGTCTTGCATTTAGACTCAATGTCAATAATAGACGTCAACCAGTGTTATATCGCTCTTTGAATTAATTAACCAATAGTGTTTATTTTAGGGATATGAGGATCATATAATACGAGACAAATGGTTCGACCCACGCAAAACTACACCAACATCAAATTGACAGCTCTGTACTTGTATCGGTTTTACACGCTGCTCTTTTTTGGTCCCTACCGGACCGTCAGAGAGTGGCCTTACCGTGTGGGTTATCTTTTCTATGGAATCGAAATGAAAAAATGGAAATGTTTGTTTTTTTTTTTACGCAAACACCACACAGGAGACCCCGAGGGAAATAATTTCCATCAGGGTCCCCTGTAATACATTGCAGGAACTAAAATCGCTGGTTTATTTAATGAATATTTATTTTAATAGCGCCATTTTTTACAATACGGATCAGATAGACAGAATCCGATGAGCGTGTTTCCGTTTCGAGATTGACATAATAATTTTTTTTTGTTCCTAAATAGGTGATAACTTGCATATAAAATAACAATATTTTCATTAAGTGCCGGAGCGCAGACGGTTTAGGCGTATATTATTACTATTATATTATTTATATTTAGAAAAAATTCATTTAAAATTATTTTTCTTTTATATTAATGTGTATCAAAAACCACGTATCGATCTAGCGGATCCGGGCAACTCGGTGAAAACTTGAGCAGTAAAAGTAAACTCTTTGGGTCTCTTTCGCTAGGAAAGGCCAATTTCTGCCAAGCATCAAATATCTTCTGCACAGTTTTATTTAGGTCTGAAAGGATTAACAATAGTTTTTCTAGATCACATTTGTGAAGCAAACATTGCGATTGTTTCTAAAATAACTGAGCGGTCGCTATTCTGTCGTTAATTGGTAAAAGCCGCCGTTTATTGCAGAGTTATAAACGATAAAATGGTCCATTCTGTTTCACGTTTACGTGAAAAAAATCAGTCCAAGGACGCTTTATGCACCGGGGGCTTATGTTCTTCGACATATGATTCATTCGAAGTTCCACTCAAATTGGACTAATAAATGTGTTGTCACAGATCTACTTTATTTTAAGCTAAGAACAATTACCATCACGTAACAGGACGCTACCACAGCAGTGCCATGGAACTTCCCAACCCAGAGAGTGTTTCCATCAAGACGGAACCAGGATCCCAGGAAGAAGGCGCGGGTGAAATGCCGAATACGGATATAGAAGTCGACCTCCCGGATGTAAAGAAGGAATGTTTGCAGTATGCCGAGAGTGTTCAGCCAACTAGTAAGTTGCATTGTCGTCCATCGGTGCTTTTGATTTTAACTTTCAACTATTGCTTTTAGAAAACTGTCAAACTAAGAACACGTTTACATTATAATGTCTGCAAACAATTCCTGATTCCTCAAACTGTTGCCTCGCCATATTTTATCAATAAAATATATCATGTCACGTTATCTCTCATTTACACTTCATTTACAAATATTAAATTACATTACATTAAATTGGAATGCTTGATGAAACAAATATAAATAATTTTAAGGTGAGGTGAAGTGCAAATGAGTGGTTTCGGTGTTAGTCTGTATTTGGTGTTAATATATTTTCTATTTCAGATCTCCCTATGTAACGTATCAAGTGTTTTATTTGATTTTTAAATGTATTATGGTTATTGTGATTTTTAAAGGATAGTGGTATTCTGTTGTAGAGTTGAGTACCATAGTATAAGATGTTTTTTTTCAAATGTTCTGTTTGTGGTTCCTTGTTGTATGTGTTTTTGTCTCCGAGATCTAGTGTTTCTGATATGTGTGATTTCTTATTTTTTGTATTTATGAATGTAAAGTAGTATTGTTTTAGAGTATAATTCTTTTTATTGGCATTATCATAAGTTTGTTCATGATTTCGCCAGCGGTAGTTCTTACAGGGACTTTAATTTTAATTTTCATGATGCCTTTTTGTGTTCTAATGAGTAAATTAAGAGTTTTATCATTAGCACTGCCCCATACGATAATAGCATATTCTAATAGTGATTGGCAGAGAGCCATGTCAATCTTTATCAAATCTTTTGTACCGAGGACATTCCTGATTGTTTTAAACAACTGTACGAGACGTGTAAAGCCCGCATAAGAAAAATAGTGTAAATATTTAGGCACCGGCATACAGGGACGCACAGCTATTGTGATTTGCGGCTCCTCTTGAGAAACGTGTTTGGTAGTTTCCCAGTGGAGATGTCGTCGTTCCGAGTTATAAATCTTGATTTATAGCACCAGCCAGTATGGTCGATCGCTTGAGGTGACGTCAGTTGTCGCATGGGCGCGGTTTGCTGCATATTTTTATTTTGTTACTTAAATAAATAATGTGGTCAGCCCACTTTAAATTGTGATCAATTTTTACGCCTAGATACGTTATGTGGTTAACATTTTTCAATTATAGATTAAATTACATTGACCATTTAAATTTGGTAAGCTATGAATTTTCAAGTTCAGCTTTTATCTGAATTTTGAGTATCGTTTATTTTAATTTTATTTTAATTTGGTTTTAATAGCATTAAGTGTGAGTGAGTGATAGTCTAGCCGCGTTTTGATTCTGTTTAGAGTGACTTCGGCTTTCTTGAATGTTGCCTTTGAGTTGATTTTTCACAAAAACGGCGCTATACAGATCATCCAATTATTATTATTATTATTAACATTATCAACTTCAAACTTATGATTTCGCCTTCACATTCCATGTGTCATAGGTCATTTATGAAAATTAAGAACAGGATTGCACCCAGAATACTTCCTCGAGGCACCGCGAATTTGACATCATTACATTTGCTGGTAATGTTGTGAGTTTAACCGTTTGCTTTCTGTATTCCATGTAACTTTTTAAAAATGTCATTTTATTTTCAGTAATCCCTATATTTTCAATTTTGTTTTTCAACAGATGTGTGTAGTTTATAGTATCAAAGGCTTTAGAAAGGTCGAGGAATATGCCTATGCATATTTTATGCAAGTCTAGAGAATTTTTAATATATTCAGTTACTGAGGCTATGGCGTTGGATGTTAAGTTTTTCCAGGATGAAAATTGTTTCTGTGATAATAGATTATTAGATTCTAGGTAATTGATGAGTTGATTTTCGATAGCTGTTTCAAAGATTTTAGACAGTATTTAGAATAGTGATCGGTCTATAATTATTAATATCTTTATGATTTTCTGTTTTAAAAGTTGGTGTGATGGTCCCTATTTTAAGTTTAGATGGAAATCTGCTTTCCACAATGGATTTGCTTATTAGAAAGAGCATGGGTTCGATAAGTTCCTTTCGTAAGTATTTCATGGTTTTCATTGTGATTCCATCACTGGCAGATGTGTGTATCGGTTTAGTTCATTTTTAGATATTTGTTTGAACGTAAATTTCTTCTGAGGATTTGTGGGTATGTTTATGTTCGGGTTAAATTGTTGAGGTTGCGTTATATTGTTTTATTGTTTGCTTAATTCTATATTAAATGAAAACCATTATCAGTCTCCAATAATAATTACATTCTTCGTTGTTTCTGAATAGTATCTACAACGGTGACTATTTTACTTTGAAGTCATTAGCTTTTTGCAGTGCTCCCCGGGAGGGGCAAGTCTAAAGGCATTTTGTATTTTATTGTAAAATATTATTTTACTACAATTGAAATTTGTAGCCGCTAAGCCTAGGTTAGTGCTGTAGCAGGATCTTAGTTAAACAATTTTATGTAATCGAGCGATGAATACAAAAAAAAAAAAAATACCACCGATGCGCGATGACCCTATTTTTTAACTTCGGTAATTCTCAGAATATCTACAGAATATATCAATGTATTGTGGTTTTGTTATTCCAGATAGCATTAATTCGGAGTCGATTTCCTTCAAGGCAGAACCAGGACACCGAGGAGATGGAGGGGCAATTCCTTATACAGAAATAGACATAGACCTGGCGGATGTTAAAAAGGAATGCTTAGAGCGCAACGAAAGTATTTCCCGGACTGCAGGTAAATTTTTGTTTTGTTTATAATAATAAAAATAATAATTAGATTACTTCTATAGCACAGTTTTCGTGGAAAAATTACCCCAAGGGCGCGAATGTTCCTAAGAATTCATTTCAAAAATTTTATATTATTGTGTTATATTATGTACATACTTATAGAGCTTTTTCCACCATCTTTTCAGACTTAATGACGGACCTGAAGACGTATCCCGGGAAAAAACCTTATTCATGTTCCGACTGTAATTATTCATCTTCTCGAAAGAGAAATTTGAAGAGTCACATGATTACCCACTCTAGAGAAAAACTTTTCTCGTGTTCTGAATGTAAATATTCATGTTCTCGAAAGGGAAGTTTAAAGAGTCACATGTTTACCCATTCTGGAGAAAAACCTTTCTCGTGTTCTGACTGCACATATTCATGTTATCTAAAGAGACGTTTAAAACTTCATACGCTGACCCATACTGGAGTTAAAGCTTTCTCGTGTTCCGAGTGCAATTATACGTGTTATCGGAAAGGAAATTTGAACAATCACATGTTTATCAATTCTAGAGAAAAACATTTCTCGTGTTCTGATTGCAACTATTCATGTTCTCTAAAGAGATCTTTAAAACTTCACTTGCTCACCCATACTGGAGTAAAACTTTTCTTGTGTTCCGACTGTAACCATTCATTTTCTCAAAAGGAATCTTTAAAAAGGCACTTGCTCACCCACAATAAAGAAAAACCATTCTCGTGTACCGACTGCGACTATTCATGTTCTTACAAGCTATCTTTAAAACTTCATATGCTTAACCATACTGGAGAAAAACCTTTCTCATGTTCCAAATGTAACTATTCATTTTCTCAAAGGGGAGGTTTAAAAAGACACATGCTTACCCATACCGGAGAAACCCCCTTTTTATGTTCTTACTGCAGGTATTCATGTTCTCAAAAGGGATCTTTAAAACTTCACATGTTTACCCATACTGGAGAAAAACCTTTCTCGTGTTTCCAATGTAACTATTCATGTTCTCGGAAGCAATCTTTAAAATGTCATATGCTCACCCATAGTGGAAAAAAACCTTTCACATGTTCCGAATGTAACTATTCATGTTCTCGCAAAGTATCTTTAAAACGTCACATGCTTTCCCATAATGCAGAAAAACCTTTCTCGTGTTCCGACTGTAATTATTCATGTTCTCAGAAGGGATCTTTAAATCGTCATTTGCTCACCCATACTGTAGAAAAACCTTTCTCGTGTTCCTACTGTAATTATTCATGTTCTCAGAAGGGATCTTTAAAACGTCACATGCTTATCCATTCCGGAGAAAAACCTTTCTCATGTTCCGTATGCAACTATTCATGTTCTCTAAAGGGAAGTTTAAAAAGTCACATGCTTACCCATACCGTAGAAAACCCCTTTTTTTGTTCCTTTTGCAGTTATTCATGTTCTCGAAAGGGATCTTTAAAACTTCACATGCTTGCCCATACTGGAGAAAAACCTTTCTCGTGTTCCGATTGTAACAAGTCATATTGTCGAAAGGAATCTTTAAACCGTCACATGCTTACCCATACCGGAGAAAAGCCCCATTTATGTTCCTACTGCAGTTATTCATGTCGTCGAAAGGAATATTTAAAACTTCACATGCTTACCCATACTTGAAAAAAACACTTTTCATTTTCCTACTGCAGTATTCATATTCTCAATAGGGATTCTTAGAACTTCGCACGCTTATTCGTAATAAAAATCAAACGTTAACACATGTTTACCCGCCTGTAGAAAAACCTTATTCGTCTTCATACCGTAGCTATTCATCTTCTCGAATGAAATATTTCTTCCGTCGTGTGCCAAGTCACAGTAAAAAACAACCATTCATGTGATGCGATTGAACACCAATATTTTTCCGCTGCAGCGAGGCCCATCACCGGTTTTTTGCACAATTAAGAACACCTTCACAACCTTCACTGGCTTAAGTCCCCGAAAAAATCCACTGCGAATTGTGCAGAATGGTGTTTAAAGCAGTAGCATTTGGGGCGCATTGGGAGCCCTTCCCAGCCAGATTCTCCCGGCCCATCGCCCTGCACCGAAGTGCGTGGCATGTACTCACACGTCCGACACTTCTAGATACCCTGGCCCCCAGTTTCTTACCCACGCTATATACCTAATCCTTCCCTTCCTTTCCTTTTCCCAAAAAAACTATAACAAAATAAAATCATGATTACACGTATGCGGTGCCACCAAATACTGTCATATCTCTCCTCTCCTACGTGACTGCTTACCCTTGCTTTGAATCACAGAAACAGTTCAGTTTAAAAGCTTTCTTATGCTGCATAACGCACTGAATGGGCTGGCACCATCATACTTGACTGATCTCTTCGTGAAGGACAATTTTACTCAGAGGCAACTCGTGCTCAGGTCGACAAAGTCTGATGTGTCGAAGAAACTGATTTAACCCCCTCGTTCAAATGGTATCAAATTTGGGGACAGAGCTTTTAATGTGCTGGGTTCACATTCTTGGAATGACTTTCAAACCAGTCTGAGGTCGGAAAGCAATTTTGAGATATTTAAAAAAAATCTAAAAACGCGTCTTTTTAAAGGGGGTACAAATTTTTGAGCTTTTCAACTGATTTTAGTCACTAAATTATGCTATAGAAACATTGACCATTTATATAATACATATAATGTAGAGGTTGGTCAAAGTTTAGAAGAACTAAAAAAGAGCAAGTTCAAAAATTCTTATAAGATTCTTGTTAATAGTCGATCCTCGTGAAAATTTATGTAAAAAATATCTCCCTACCTCAAAAAGGTTGAGAACTTGATTTAGGCAATTTTCATTTTGGAGACCGCTGCTCAGGGGGCCAAGTCTATATGTTTTTCGTTTGCCTGACGCACGTTAAATCGGCAATAAACAACCATTTTAACAGTTTTCAGAAACGTGCTAGTCCATATCGCGCTAACAGGCTTAATGTACGTTAACGTTAAGAGAAAAATCAATGACGCGAATGAAAGAAACGACGCCGCGTTAACTCCGTAACGAGCGTTACGAGCACTACTGACAGCAGCTGCTAGACGTCAAACTTCTAAATCTCATCGTAAAAATCAAAATAATACGATAAAACGTAAGTTATTTATTCATGAAACCCTATTACACGGTTTAATTATTAAACACGAACGTAGTTATATCACAATAAGTTTATAATAACGCATTTTTTTAATTCGTCATTGAGGTATTCGATGTCTTTCGTCCGATTAACTATTTTGCACAAAAAAGTATGTTTTAATACAACAATTCATAACAAAACGCGTATGTAATTGAAAAATGATCTTTTTATATAGCCACGTTTAAATACAGTGAGTTTTAGTCGAGACACAGTGCAGTAGACATCAACTGACTGATACTTATTATCAAGTTTGTGTAGCCTTTGAATAGGCGAGTTTTGGTAATAATAATTTGAAGACAAAGCCTTATTGTATAATTACATTGAGGTTCGTGTTCTTTTACCAAACTACAACCTAATACTTAATCTTAAAGTTACACCATTAAGATTCCTGCTTATGTATTAAAATATTTTTTGATTGTTTTGTTTCGGCTTTATCATAATTTAACATTTAAACAATAAAATAGCAATTATATAATTACACTTATAGAAACAATGGCAGGTTACCTCCGCATGAGAATTGCCATTCGTGCCTCGCTGAGAGAGGAATCTCTAAGACGCCAATTGAGGGATGAACCCAACCCCTTGGATAAACCGGCAGGATTATTTATAGCCCATTACCGGTTGTCCCAAGAAGTTTTTATTGTATTATGCGACCGACTGAGACTTTTAGTTCCTGTGTGCAGGTGAAAAACTGGAGTGCCCTTAGAGTTAAAGGTGAATTAATTTAATCGCTCCTTAGCCCTGTACAGCTTTCTGTAGGGTACATCATATATTATATGTTTATGTTAGGTCCATTCAACCTAGCAATCAACAATACATTGCGTGTAATGCAAATGATAAATTAATACATGTTTTATTTCATTTGGTTTCAAGGTTCTAACAACACTATCGTTCCTTGCAACCGGATCTTACCAAAAGGTAATCGGCAGTGATTGGAATTCATGTAATTCCCAAAATGCCGTTAGTCGACATATAAATCAAATGGTTTCTGTGTTAAATGATATAATGGGAGAATATATACAATTTCCTGGGACAAGGGGAGAACGAAATTCAATTAAACAAGGGTATGTTTTGGTACAAAATATTTATTTATAAAAATAAAAATTAGAATTTACATCACTACATCACTTTTATTTGGTATATACTTTTGCTGACCGGGTTTCGTTACTACCGTAGCTTCTTCAGGTTAATAGTATAATAATAATATTATACAATAGTATTACACTGCCCTGAAGAAGCTACGTAGTGGCGAAACCCAGTCGGCAAAAGTATATACCAAATAAAAGTGATGTCAACAAAGTTATTGTTTTATTTATTAAATTATAAGGTCACATTATGTTTGGCCCGAAGGTGAAGTCGTCGGTAATCCTGAAAAAATAAAACATCTCATTAGTTGCATAATATATTATGTGCTGTTATAATATAATTTATTATGTACATATTTCAGATTTCATGAGAAATTTCAATTTCCTGGCGTAGTAGGGTGTATTGACGGAACACACATAGCAATAGTATCGCCAAGTACACATGAAGAGATTTATTTCAATAGGAAAGGTTTTCATTGCATGAATGCCATTATGGTAATAAGTTGTTCATTTTTTTTTATATATAATTTAATTACAAATCTGCTGCATACCAATAATTATTATGTTATTTATCAATATAAAATTGCACAGAGATTTGCGACTCAAATTTAAAAAATTTGGCTGTTTGTGTAAAATATGGAGGAGCTTCACACGATGCACATATTTGGCAGATGATGGCCATTAAGACATATATCGAAGAAATTCGCAACCAAGAAACTCTGTGGTTGTTAGGTAAATTTCATGCAAATTTTGAACAGAGATATTTAATATATATGTCCATAATTTGTTGTTTATATTAAAAACTTCTTAAACATTCAGTCACTAGTTTTTCTAGTAACATGTTTCTCGTATCGTCCGCATTGTTCCGCCTCTCATCCGATACCTGTCTTCTTTCTTCCAGGTCGATCCGCCTCTCCTCTATCATCACTCTCCTCTCATCCAAGTGTAAGAAGCGCTCTTCTATAGAGAGCGCTCCTCTTCTTTTAGCTAAAACAAAAAAAATCAATTAATATTTTTTGTTAAAAACTTTACGCTTATTATTTGTCAGATACAATTTCCAGGCAAACACTCGTTCACATGTGTAGAACAAGTCTGGGACGCCTGAGGAAGACATGACACGATCAAGTGAACCAAATACTTAAGTCGGGACATGTCGGGATTGCACAGACTTGGTAATGAGTTCATTTCAATTGATGTTTACCGTTACAACACTGTGTCCAAGCTAAAAATCAGTTTATTTGAATGTTTTTATTAAATTTATTAAGTTTTTTTTTCATGTGCATCGTTTTTTATTGCAATTTTTATTATGTTATGTTTCTGCAAAATACCCAATTAGGTATAATAAAGGCTTGCTGTTTTATAAACACGTATTTTATAAACTGTTCATATTTCACAACGTCATAGTAATTGTAATTCTACTACCTTTATTACCCACCTATTGCGCTGAAACTAGCTACTTACATAGTATATACCTTCTCACTTCTTTTATACTTATATTATTATATTATGTACTAGACTACTTCTTATACTCTTTTGTACAACTTGCTGTTATAATGTAACCATAGGATAAACTATTATTCATTGTGATAATTACGCTGTAACCACATACTGTTATATTGTATCTGCTTACTTCTTTTACACCTATTTATTATTTTATGTGTACATTATTGTATTCTCCTGTAAAACCATGTGATAAATGTATCAACATATAAAAGCCTTCTAGGCGTGAATAAATAAATAAATAAATAAACTTGTCGCTCCCGAGAGAGCAATTGAAAAAGTTACAAACTTCAATATAAAACCGCTACCGTTAAAGATACCACTGAGAAACAACGAAGAAGGGAATTAATATTGGAGACTTTACAATAGTATAACAATAATAGTTTCATAAAAACGACACGTGATATACGCAATGCAACTTACCAGTTGGTTGAACACGTTCGGCATACTGCAAACATTCCTTCTTTACATCCAGAATGTCGATTTCTATATCCGTAGAGGGTATCACACCTCGGCCCTGGAAGAGTCCTGGGACCCCGGTTCCGTCTTTATGGAAACACTGTCTGGGTTGGTAAGACCCATAGCACTGCTGTGATAGCGTCTCGTTATGTGATGTTATAGATCTTAGCAAAAAAGGAGACCTGAAACAAAAAAATAATAATTAGTAATTTTTAAGTAGTTATCAGGATCATCAGGAGGATCGAATGAATAAAATTAAGCCCCGGGGGATAAAGCGCCCGATTTTCCTCACGTAAATGCGTAGAATTAATCAATTTATCGATTATTATGTACTCTGCAATAAACAACCACTTTTACCAATGAAATGACAGAAGGGCAACCGCTCAGTTCAGGACTTGAGAGAAACAATCGCAATGTTTGCTTCACAGATGTGACCTACAGAAACTATAGTGAAACCTTTTAGACCTAAATTAAAACTGGCAGTGGTAGAAGATATTTAATGCTTGATAGCATTTGGTAGAGTAATTTGAATTATTTTGGCGAACTTTTTTAAGTCAGTACATTAGAAGTTATTGCTGCTTTCATTTGAACAAAGATTAGCTCTCAGGGCTAAGAGCTAAAGCAGCTCCACGCAGGGGTGTGTTTCACATAAAACGACAAATAATATTTGTAAGTTTGTAATAAAACACCGTTGAAATCTCCATTAAAAAAAAATCTGTCTTGATTAAAAACAAAAATTGCACTTTAAAATATAAATTTCTCTACCTCTTGAAAGGGAAAATAAAATCCGATTTAAAAATAGCCCTAAAAACCTGTTATTCCAGTAATAGGAAAAAGAAAACCAAGGATGTTTCTCGCCTTAAATAGGGAGGAAAACACCTGAAATCCACGTATTTTAAAATATACATACGGTACGAAAGGGTTAAACGGTACACTTTCAGTTAAAGCCTCGCTTATATGGTCGTTTTTTGGCACCGATCCACAAATGGAGTTCATATCGGGCCCCAAATGAAGAATCTCGCTTTACACGAACATTATTTTCATACCTACCGATTTCATTCACATTTGGAGATATAGTTTTCCTGAAGGAAAACAATATTTTGGAACGGTACAAAAAAAACGGTAAAAAAACACATTCACAAAATGTCAAAAAAAAATAAACGCGAAATTCACAAACCGATCAGAAACACTTGTTCACAATCGGTAATAAACACAGTCCAGTCTGCCTTTAATCTTCTTAACAATGTTGTAAAGGCATCTCGAAATAAGCACGCAACATAAATACACTTTTATTTAAAGCGTGCTAAATTATAGAAAAATGGTTACCAAAAACAGGACACGTCCATTTTATCACCCCGATTCCAGAGACACTGGACCAAAAAGAGAATCGTGTAAAATCGATAAAAGTACAGTTGACGTTGGTGTAGTTTTACGTGGGTCGAACCAATTGTCTCATATTACATTGATATATCCTTTTGTCATACCTAAAATAAATGACCAAATTCACCGAAATAGTTTTAAAAGATGCATTTCAGGTAATAAAAATTCCCAGACTAGACCGGCCATAAAATAAATTAGCACAAAGGCTAGCCGAACCTATTGTTAGAAAAATTGTAAACTACTACATCGTAAAATAAAATAATCTTAATTGCTATTTTGGAAAGTCGGCAATTCCTTTGAGATTTTATGGGACGGCAATAAACACCTCAAAGGAATTGAGCCGCCCGACGGAACGGCCCGCTGAACAATGCGGGTGATAAAAGAATACCTACAGCTAGACAAAACAGAGGGCTCTAGGAGACAGTCGGGTTCAGTCTTCCATACAGGACGGACGAGTCGGATGCAGTCTTCCACCGAGGAAGCACAGAGTCGGTTGCCAGAGTCCGCCCAGGACGGAGAGTCGGTTGCAGTAGTCCGCCCAGGACAGAGTCAGGTTGGAACCTTCCGCCCAGGAAGGTTCCTATTCTCGCTCCTTGGAGAGGCCGCCCAGGTCCTCTGACGACGAGGGAATTTTACGCTTCCATCCCAGAAGGAAGTAACTGATCTTCGCCCTTCGGAGATCAAACATCGGAGACCGCCCAGGCCTCTGATTATCGCCGCCGTTGTACCTACGCCCGATCCGGAGGTACATGAATACCTAGTGCGAACGCGAGGACTCTGCATAAAAAGCTGCCACTGGACCCTGGACCGCCATCACAAAAAGGGAAGTGCCTCTGACTCTAATGATAATTCCTCCACCCTGTCAGTCAAGTGAACCTCTAATTTTAAGAATGCAACCATTTATGTAGATTTAACGAAGTAATTAGTTAATTTTAAGTACAAAGACTTTACAAGTAGATTTAAGTAATTGCCTACCTAGTTTTATTGAAATTATTATGTCTAATTAAGATTAACTCTAGTTTTAAGACTAACCCCACGACTATCAAAATAAATTACTTGTAACTACCTAAGATTGCTTTCTGTTCCTCACCTTTTGCGTTATTCCTAGAATTATACCCACTCCTCTACCCACCGTCATATCGACATGAACAACATAATATGTTTCCCTAAAATAAACAATATTGGTTTATGAATTTAATGGGACAGAAGTAAAACGCGTGTTGTCGTCTATTATTGACATTGAGTGTAAATGTAAACAAAATGGTGAAATTTATTAAATAGAATCGGGATATCTATTTTATTCTGGGTTAAGATATGTCGGTTGCTTAGTTTAACGCGTGACAGCGGCCGTAAATGAACAATGAACAATCACATGTACTCTCGTCTGTCACGTGTTGATGGTGGGTAACTCAATATAATATGTTGTATCGCGAATGCTGTGAAAACTGTTGTTAAAGTGTTAAACTATATATCCTTATAGTAAACAAGATACAATTAAGGAGCTTATGAGTTACTTAGACAATAAAGTGAGACCTACTTACGTACAAGGCGAAGCGCGTCTGTCAATTCCAAAGAGTCAAAGAAATGTCACTAGAAAAGTAGAGGAGCTTGACTTTTTATACTTGTAGTTTATTCAATATTGCTACAGAAATACGGAGCAGCAACCACTGGGTGTGGAGCATGTGTGGAGGATAGAATACAAGAGACGCCGGCAATTATTGGCAGATTTGGCAAATCCTTAGACAAAGGAAAAATCACAGAAGTAAGCACTGTTAGTAATGATGTCTATTGACGGTCGGTATTAAATCATCTCCCTGATAATTTATTACCAGTACAATAATTATCATTCTATACACATAGCTTCACTGCTTCACCCACCGACTGCAAAAGAATCACATCTTTAAACATATAATAGAAAGGAAAGTCGAAAATTTTCATTTTAATTTTTAAAATAGTTAATAAAATGATCAATAAGTACCAAAAACTTTGGCAGATTTTACTTGTACCAAGTAGAATGGTCAGTCAACAGGTACTTTACCATTTTAACAACATAGAAACAATACAAAAATAAATTCCGTGATGAATCCACTACATAGTTCAGGTTATAATATCAGTACTAACTATGTGGACACCGGACGTCGCGGGGTTTGAAAGTCTATCAACTTATGAACAAAATATTACTGAAGTAAGGATCTCCGGTCCATTTTTTAAAATGACGAATAATGACGTTCTAACAGATACCCGATTTTAACAACTGTGTAAATGTAAATTGTTCCAGTTTTAATGTTAGGCCCGTAACGCATGAAATCTATGGCTGGTCAATTTGAGGTTAAAATTTTAGATGTCAAAACAAGTATGAGCTTTACCGTACATAATTTTAGATTCTTTTCATAGTAAGTCATCAACTTTTTACATTTTTTCTGAAATCGGTTTATAATTATTTCAATTTGTTCTACAGATGCTCTGTATATCCTGTGATTTTCAAACTTTGAATCTACTTGACCACTGTCGATAAAATATAGCTCGGTAGTGCAACTGGTAAGCATAGAGCATAGCTATAACAGTTCACTGAGTATTCCCGAATCTCTGATATTCCACTTCCTCTCCCGATCCCGCTGTGGCATCAATATCTCTTTTGTTGCAATAACCATGTGTCGTTTTTGTTCCCACCCTTTGCGTATTGCATAGCATATCATTAGAACCCACCTAATTACCGCTTTATCACGACGAACGGCGAGATTGATATATCCTTTTGTAATACCTATAAGAAATGACCAAATTCACCGACGAGTCTAAAATGTGCATTTCAGGTAATAATAATTCCCAGACCAGACCGACCATAAAATAAATTAGCACAAAGGCTAGCCGAGCCTATTGTAAAGTACTACATCGTAAAATAAACCAACCTTAATTACTATTTTAGAAAGTCGGCAATTCCTTTGGGATTTTATTGGACAGCAATGAAAACCTCAAAGGAAATGAGCCGCCCTGCAAAGCGGCCTGCAAAACAATACGGGAAATAAAAAGATCTCTACAGGTAAACAGGCGACAGGGGCTCTGACGAGAGGACAGTCGGGTTATTATTTGGATAAATTGATTTTACTGGAACCTGCAGACAAGCTGTCACGTGATCGCTTTTCAAGAGTACTTTTTTTATACTGTTTACGCGATCATTTTTGTATGAAAATAAATCTCAAAAGCAATCTTTAATATTTGACATGCTAACCCATACTGGAAAAAACTTGATTCATGTTCCCACTGTAGCTATTCATCTTTTAGAACGAGATATTTGTACCGTCGCGAGGTAACTCACAACAAAAAACAACCATTATTGTGATGCGGTTGAACACCGACCTTTTAACGTATAATCTTCCATTGCGACTGACCCCCTCTGCCACTCTCGTTCGTTCAACTCCAAAAAAAGTTACTTCCATCTCAGTATTTAGTATTTATTTATGGATGTGTCAAAATAACAATTTCCTGGTTAAAAACAATGAAGACGTTCCGGTTACGTCTTTTTACGGGACATTTGCTCATACAACATTTTTGTTCATATGTGTGTATAAAATTAACGCTTCTAACGTCACATTGTTTGATATGACTAGAAAGATAAATAATACTAATACAGTATTGTTTTTTTTTAAAGTTACCTTTGTCGAAAGTTCTACTTCACATACAATAATAACTGTTTTCCATATTCTATCTCACACAACGTATAACTGTTTGCCATATTCTCTTTCGCACAATGTATAACTGTTTGCCATATTCTCTTTCACACAATGTATAACTGTTTGCCATATTCTCTTTCACACAATGTATAACTGTTTGCCAAATTCTCTTTCACACAATGTATAACTGTTTGCCATATTCTCTTTCACACAATGTATAACTGTTTGCCATATTCTCTTTCACACAATGTATGACTGTTTGCCAAATTCTCTTTCACACAATGTATGACTGTTTGCCAAATTCTCTTTCACACAATGTATAACTGTTTGCCATATTATCTTTCACACAATGTATAACTGTTTGCCATATTATCTTTCACACAATGTATAACTGTTTGCCAAATTCTCTTTCACACAATGTATAACTGTTTGCCAAATTCTCTTTCACACAATGTATGACTGTTTGCCAAATTCTCTTTCACATAATGTATGACTGTTTGCCAAATTCTCTTTGACACAATGTATAACTGTTTGCCATATTATTTTTCACAAAATGTATAACTGTTTGCCATATTATCTTTCACACAATGTATAACTGTTTGCAAAACACGATGAAATAATAAGACAACAATATCCATCACACCGTTTCCCTTCTGGGGTAGGCAAGAGATAATCCAGGCCCCTGGCTCCTGGCTCCTTGCACATCTCTATTGCATCTGACGAACTCTACTATATACATTTATTTCCTTCAGAATATGACATGTTTATGTGTACTTGCAATCTCCATCATATGTTCATGATATCCTCACAATGGATTCTTTCATAACACTCGAAACCCATTCTGTAGTGCCCGACATTGGCGGAGGAGGAGGTTCACCGCCTGTTTTATGCAGCAATTGTTTTTGCCTTCCAGCTTCTTAAAATATACAAAACATAATCAGAGAGAGTGACTAAACCAGAGGTACCATCAAATGAGCAATGATTGTATTACCTTTCTAGCAACGCGCTTTATGTACTCAATTGCTTCGTTGTCCGAAATTAATTTGTTGACGCATTGAACTCGCTTGTCAACATAGTATAGCCTTTTTCCTCCTCATGTAAGCCCAATGCATCAGATTATTTTGCATGGTGTTATGCTTCCATATTTTTGAAGTAAATCTTTAGGATAATTTCCCTCACCGAACAACGGTTCCATGTTCACTGCAAACATGAACACACAGGTTATTTACCTAAAAGGGAACTATTCGTCATTGGTTATTTAACGAAAAAAAAAACAAATCATATTGATATAGTCGAGTTTTTACTTTTCGAGACAAATACTCATTGTTAATAATTTATTCGCACTATTATGACCGAAACACGCAACGCTCGCAGAATGTGTAACATTTATTATGTGGGTTGCCACATGAAAAATATATACGGAACGTTCCCAGTAAGAAAATGTGAAGATTTCATTAGTTATCATGCTATCATCCATGAGAACGGTTCGCTTCTACGACTCGTTCGTCTCTAAAAGTCCCTCCACACACCATTCCCAGAGATGTCATAGGCCTCGAAGGAAATTATTTCTCGCAGATACTCGAGTGTCATGTATCCAAGGATTTTTTGATTCCCGTAACAGGGGGTTTCTATTTTTTGAAATGGCAACACTGACTCGATGTTCCTTTTAAGTCGCGTCTCCTGCGACTGTTTTTTGAAAACATTTACACAAAAAAACAAAACAAAGGGGCGTTACCATACACATTTCTGTGTGCGTATAGAATGTTTTTGTCTTCCGGAAGCAATGGAAAACATTCCTCTCGCGGGTGAAGAGGGGAAGGGGGAAGGGGGTGTGTTTCATATTTTTACGAGCACCGCGGGGTTCGTTTCACTGTCAGTGTCATCCGCTCAGCACAAATCGTACTGGTTGAGGTTATGTGCACTGAGCGAGCAAGTATCCACGTTGTCAAGTGTGGATTGTTGTGTATTACAAGTTCTTTAGTTTTTAGGTTATTTTATTTCTTTTCTTTTAAACCCAACTAAGAGGGCCCAGCAAACCTCCGGAATAATTTTGGACAATTGTTGTTTTGAAACTCTTAAATGGTACATTAAGCTAGTGTATGAATCGCTAGTAGCCAGAAACCTTAATGTAATGCCAAGTCTCATTTCTGGTGAAATGACATCTCTTCGCCATGTTGATTTTTTTTGCACATCAGGACGTAAAATCAAAACCAGTTCTTCAAAATCGGTTTCAGAGACGCGGAAGAAATTGCCTTCTATTCTTAATTCCTGATAAATATTAAAATTTCGAGATAGTAAGTAAGGTCTAACTTGAAATCTGTGTTTTCTCCCTGATACAATGTCTACAATCGCTAAAACCGAAAGCACGTCCTCGTCAGAACTCATTTTGACGTCTACACATAAAATATTTTGTTTTGAACTAAAATAAAACATTTTAGCAGTAGACGGGATGTGTACGAAAACAAATGTTTTTGTGTATGGTTTTTTGTGTAATGTTTCGGAAAAAAGTTCGCAGGAGACGCGGCTTTACGCCTAAACTCACAACGCAGTGATTGTTGCTCCGTATTTCTAAACTCACAACGCAGTGATTGTTGCTCCGTATTTCTAATGTATTGTCGAATAAACTACACAATAATTGTGTTAAATTTATACTATTTGAGATTATTTCGATGACCATCACTTTGTCATAGCAAAGTTTTTAAAATTCAAGCGCTTCCGCTTTTCTAGTGACGTTCTTCAACACTTTGGAATTAACCGTCGCGCTTCGCCTTGTACGTAAGTAGCTTCTTGCTTTTTGACTAAGTAACACATAAGCTCCTTAATGGATGCATGTTTATTGTAAGAGTATTTCGCCTTACTCTTGACTTGACAGGTTTTCTCAGCATTCGCGATATATCACATTTTATTGAGGTACCCAACAAGGCTAACACGTGACAGACGAGAGTACGTGAGTTTGTTCTTTGTTGATTTACGGGCGATGTCACACGTTAAAATAAGTAATTAGTTAGTTCATCTAATCTTTGCCCAGTAGGAAAGCGTATCGCGATTCCATTTAACGAATTTCACTATCATAAGATATTTTGTCTTGCATTTACACTCAATGTCCACAATAGTTAAGTGTGTTTAATATTTAGCTCTTTAAATTTATAAACCAATATTGTTTATTTTAGGTAAAAATAGTGTTGTGTACTTCATATAATACGAGACAACTGGTTCGACCCACGCAAAACTACGCCAACTTCAAATTGACTATTTTTCTGTCCAGTTTCTATGGAATCGGGATGAAAAAATGGACGTATCCTCTTTTTGTTATCGATTTTCCTACGAAAGCTGTCATTGTTTTACGTAACTGTAATTTCATGTATTCTGTGGAAACGTAGCGTGTTCATTTCGAGACGTCTTTCAAACATTGTTAAAAAGATTCAGGGTAGACTAGACTGCGTTTATTACGTGAATGCGTGTTTCTGTTCGGTATTGTGAATTTCGCGTATATACCCATATTTAAAAAAAATTACATTTTGTGAAGGCATTTTTTGACGACCATGAACCGTAGCAATATATTTATTCTACTTTAATGGCAACTGTGTCTGCAGATGTGTATGAAACCATATGTTTTAAAATAATGTTCATGTAAAGCAAGATGTTTCATTTGGGGCCCGATATGGTTTTCATATGGATCCCCATATGAATGATCCCAGTATGAAAAAAAGTATCGTAATTATAATTTTTGTAAATACTATACGATTTATCATTTTATGTGAAACACGCCCTCTGAGACCTAGTGTTTTTTTCTAAAGAAAAGAAAATTTCAATTAACTCTATCAAATACTATAAGCATCAAATATCTTCTGCCAGTGCCAGTTATAATTTAGGTCTTAGGCTTTTAGTTTTTTACTGTTTTCGTAAAAACTTGCTTTTTTCTTGCCAAATTACGTTTTTGGAAATTGTACTGTCTTACCAGATTCCATCCAGATGTATCCAGATTCCATATCCAGATTCTCCGTGCTTGTGTCTTTGTAAAAATATATGTACAACAATCATTTCTCTACAATTCAGAATAGTGGTTTTTTGACGCTTTCCATCGGATTCGCCGGCGTTCAAAGGATCCAATGTATGGTATTCTGATGGGCAATTCCGGCGCACTAGAAGTTAACTATAATTCCCGTCGGTCACATTTGTGAAGCAAACATTCCGCTTTTTCGGTCAAGTCCTTAAAACTGGGCTGTCTCTCTTCTGTTGAATCGCTGGAAGAGCCGCTGATTTTTACAAAGCTTATAATCAACAATTCTGTAGCTTGTTTTCGTGAAAAAAATGAGTCCAAGGACGGTTTATCCGCCAGAGGCTGAAGTTTTTCTATAAATGATCCCTTCGAAGCTCCTTTATAACCACTGGAATTGATCGATGTAATTAATTGTTTTTTATGGGTTTACTTTATTTGAAACTGAGATCAATTACCATCACATCATAGGACGCTGATCATCATTAAAGCATCATCGATGAGCGACGACCTTAACTTTAACGTAATAATCAGCATGTCTACACAATGTATCAATGAGTTGTTGTTTTGCCATTCCAGGCAGCTTTATTATGGAGACTGTTCCCATCAAGGTAGAACCAGGTCCCCGAGAAGAAGTTGGAGGGGGCAGTCCTTATACGGAAATAAACGTATACCTGCCGGATGTTAAACAGGAATGCTTAGAGCACTCTGAAAGTATTACCCGGACTGCAGGTAAAATCAATTTTTGTTTCGTAGAATTCCTTTTAATGATTTTCTGTTTTCATTATAGATACCTACTTATTGACCTTTCGCTCCTATTTTTTCAGACTTAATAACGGACCTGAAGACGCATCCGGGAGAAAAACCTTATTCATGTTCCCGTTGTAAAATTCCTGCTCATGCAAGTCCGTGTTAGTACAGCACTTTCGCATCCGCACTGGAGAAAAACCCTTCTTGTGTTCCGAGTGCACAATACATTTTCGCAAAGGGGAAGATTAAAACGTCACGTGCTTACTCATACTGGAGAAAAACCTTTCTCGTGTTCCGACTGTAACTGTTCGTGTTCTCGAAAGGAATATTTTCAACGTCACATGCTTACCCATACTGGAGAAAAACCTTTCTCGTGTTCCGCCTGTAATATTCATGTTCTCGAAAGGGAACTTTAAAACTTCACATGTTTATCCATACTGGAGAAAAATCTTAAACTGCGATTATAAGAATATTTGTCACACCGAATATACAGGTTGTTTAGGTACATACTTAACTTACTTACCAGTGATTCCCGAGCTTATCTGGAACAAAAAAGGCAGGTTACATTCGGTCCTTCGATTACGTTTTTTTCTTCCTTGAAAACGTTAAATAGTGATACGTCCATCACACTCCACCAATATCTTTAAATCGTGACTAATTGATAGGCAATGCTGCAACACGTGACTCCCAGCTGTCAAAATATGCTAAAATATGCTAGAACTACACACTATTCAGCAATTCTTAGGAATAATACTCCTCCTGGCCCTTCTAGACCATCAGACCTCATTCCAGCAACATTCCGTCCACATTTGAGGCTACTATGAAACGTTGAAGACTGCTATGAATCCCACCACTCTGGGCATACGGGTTACTGGTATGCGAGGAATAAAAAGTGGTGGGGTGTTAATACACCCAAGTACTTTTCTTGAAGCGTGCCAATTAGCTAATGCTTTAGCTCTAGCTGGCTTGAAAGCAACAGTCGCCCCTAATCACCTACCACGCATTGCAATCCATGATCTTACTCAAGACACTTTGCTTGTTGTGATTATCAATGCAATCCATCACCAATCAACAAATGATACCGGTGTCTCTCTGGACACTCTAAAACCAGTATATCATTTTCACGCACTGGTACTCAGTTCTAAACACTTTTTTTTCTTTAGCATCAACCAGTACCTATCAAACACATATACATATCTCTTAATTACTTAATTATTATGCTTTTTTGTAGATATATTATTTTACAATATTACGTCAATACTAGCTTTTTCCCTTATATTTTTGTATAATGGCAATTAATATGAACTAAACTTGTCAATTTAACTATCCTAAAACGAGATTTGTTCCTAGTTGGGCACTCAAAGCTTTCTTAAATATTAATGTTAAATAATGTGTGTTTCAAATAAATAATTAAAAATAAAATATTTTTAGACTGCCTCCATCCGTGCGTCATTCTTTAATACCTAGCATCAAGCTGGCAGTAAGTAGACTGGCAACTGCACCGTGTGAGAGACTGTGCTGATAGCCTAAAATGCGGCCATTGCAAGTTGTACGGTCACGTAGCGTCTAGATGTCAAGCTGAACTAGCCACTTGTCCTCGCTGTGCCGAAATTGGACACAACCGAGATGCATGCCCTAAAAAGGAGATATCTCCAGTATGTGCCACATGCACTTTCTTCAGAAAACCAGCCTCCCACAACACCGGATCAAAAGACTGCCCTGCCCGCCAAGCTGCCGAGGCCTGATTTTTTTAGGTTTAACCAAATCCGTAATCTCGTGAATAATGATTTCTCTTCATATTATCAAAATGTACGTGGCCTAAATACTTAACTAAATACCATTAGATGTAACCTTAATGTCTGCCAATATGATTTTATTTTTCTTAGTGAATCATGGTTGACTGGTAACGTTGCATCGGCTGAACCTTGGAATTTTTGATTATAACATTTTTCGTAGTGACCGCTCCTCCAGAGGAGGTGGAAACTGTAAATACGCTCGCCATATTATTCAATCATCTAACAAAGTTTCTGATCAATTATTCGTATGTGTTCTACTTGGTACCAAAAAACTTATATTTGATTATGTCTATATTCCCCTCTCTTAAGTCTATAAGTCACATACGGAATCAGTAGAGCGTGCATCTAAACATGCTGATTCCACGTTTATATGTGGAGATTATACAGTAACAACCTAGGTGTGTAAACTATTAGTGGTACTATCTCCTTACAAGCTACTGCAATCGTTAATTTGTTTGCATATATGAATATGTTCCAAGTAAATTCTATTACAAACTCTCTAGGTACTTGTCTGGATTTGATATTTACAAGTATACCTAGCGTCTTTGTGTGTGAAGCTACAGACTCATTGTTGCCAATCTGTAATTACCATCCACCTCTATGAAAACTATTAGTGGTACTCTCTCCTTACAAGCTACTGCAATCGTTAATTTGTTTGCAAATATGAATATGTTCCAAGTAAATTCTATTACTAACTCTCTAGGTACTTGTCTGGATTTGATATTTACAAGTATGCCTGGCGTCTTTGTGTGTGAAGCTACAGACTCATTGTTGCCAATCTGTAATTACCATCCACCTCTATGAAAACTATTAGTGGTACTCTCTCCTTACAAGCTACTGCAATCGTTAATTTGTTTGCATATATGAACATGTTCCAAGTAAATTCTATTACAAACTCTCTAGGTACTTGTCTGGATTTGATATTTACAAGTATACCTAGCGTCTTTGTGTGTGAAGCTACAGACTCATTGTTGCCAATCTGTAGCCAAGCATTAAAAAATATATTCAAAAATGATTCTTTAAATCCATGTGTTTCTGATTACAACATATTTAATGATGGCGACTATGTCAGCATGAATAGTTATCTGGCCCAGTATGATTGGTCATCTCTCTTTTTAATACTAATATTAACGATGCTGTACTTAAATTTAACAAATATTTATCTCATGCTGTAAGTTTGTTTGTTCCAAGGGGAATCTACTCCAAACCTTAGTTTCCTAAATGGTTCAGCATTGAGCTGAAACAGTTGATATTTGAAAAAAAGAAAACTCACTAATTATTTAAAGATTCTGGCAACTTAACGCACTATCAAAAATTTAGTCAATTGGGAGAATTGTCTAAAATTAAATCAGTTCAGTGCTACAAATCCCTCACAGAAGTTAACGAGTCTAAATTACAACTAAACCCGAAACAATTTTGGCATTTTGTGGCCCAAACACGTGCTGAAAATGATATCCTTTCAAGTGTGTATCAAAATGAAACTCATGCTACAAACGGACTTGACATGGCTAACCTCTTTGCGAAACACTCCTCCTCTGTTTATTGTAATAAATCGGGAACCATCCCCTCACACATACAGCAAATATTGGCTTGAATAATTTTCAAATCTCACTTGTAGATGTTTCCTATTCTTTAAATAAACTCTCTAGAAGGGGAGTACTGGCCCTGATGGAATTTCCGATTTTTTATTGAAATGATGAAAATATACTTTATCTAAGCCACTTTGTATCTTATATAACCAATCGCTCTCATCCGGCTCATTTCTGAAGTCTGGTAACAAGGCGAACATCGGAGACCACAGGACAATATCGATTATATCTCATATTCCAATAATATTTGAGTCCATCATTACAAAGAAAATTATCCCCCTTTTCAAAAACGTTTTGATTGAACAACCGCATGTATTTAGATCTGCTAAATCTACCACAACAAATTTACCTTCCTTTAATAATACCATTGTTAACGCAATGGAAGATAACTATTAGGTTGATGTTCTCTACTCTGACTTTTCTAAAGACTTCGATAAAGTTGATCACTCAATTCTTATTGCTAAACTTTGCTAAAAGAAATCCTTTATTATCTTTCTTTAAATCTTATTTATGTGATAGACAAGAAAGAGTCAAGGTAAACAACCTTGAATCGTTTATTATTAAAGTAATGTTTGGAGTACCTCAAGGTGCTCATCTGGCTGCTCTTCTTTTTAACATGTTTATGAACGATATTGCCGGTGCATTTCCTTACCCGCGCTTTTGGCTTTTTGCTAATGACAATAAGATTATGACTGTATTCTTCTGCAACTTGATATTGCCTCATTTAATGAATGGTGTAAAACTAACTGCCTCGAACTAAATATTGATAAATCTAAAATTGTCATTTTATAGAGCAAATAAACCGATTCTATTCGATTATAAATTAAACAGTGTCTCCCTATCTACCGTCAGATCTATTAAGGACCTTGGGGTCACCTTAGACTGTAGCTTTCTTTTCGTGACCACATCAATAATGTCACTAATAAATCACTAAAACTTCTTGGCTTCATCAATAGAATTGTCTGTGACTTATGAAGAATATAAATACCCTAAAACTATGTACTGCTCACTAGTTCGCCCTCGCCTTGAATATGACAGTGTCATTTGGTCCCCTTTCTATGCTGTTCATATTCGTCATATAGAATCTGTACGTCACTTCTTACGTGAAATTGAATGGAGATTAGGGCGAGAAAGAGGCGATTACTCCTACGTTGAAATTGAATAAACCGTAAATATTTCTACACTAGAAAAACGTAGGAAAGACTTTGAACTTATTTGCATTTTAAAAATAATTAATCGTTTTATTGACTCACCTTCTTTGTTGCAACTCATTCAGTTCAACATTCCTTGTCGTAGACTCAGAAACAATGAATTGCTATTCCTCACTACTAATTATCGGTACCATCGGTAACACTATCCAGAATGTCGAGGTTTGTCAACTCAAGCCAAGCCTTGAAAATGTTGGTACCAGTCCGAATGATTTTTGTAAGGCTTTACGAAATTAGAACTCAAAGATTATCATTTAGAATGTCTAAAATCATGGAGTCTACTAAAAGTATGTTCAGACGCTGATTTGAATGTTTTCACAAATGTATATTGTTGTCCTCTTTTTGTCATTGCTTCATTCTAGTATTATGAATGTGATTTTCTTTTTTTGTGGCTCTTGTTTATTTCATTTTGTGTTATGTATGTTGCGTAATTGGACATTGGTTCATAAATAAATAAATAAAATAAGATACATTGGATTCCATGTGAATGGTATATCTATGGATTCCATGCTTGAAACATATTTAGCTACCTGCAGAGGTGGATGACCGAAATACACAATATCGATTATTTTAATAGTCTTGGTATGTTCTGGGAATGAAAACAGCCTACGGAGTTATGTTATCATTAGGGAATTATGCAAATGTGTAGTTCAAATGACGACAATAATAAAACAAACGGTAGATTTGTCCACAGTACATACCTGTGGCGTGGCAGTGCATCGGGGTGGCGGGGGGTGCTGCGGCGTTGCCACTTTGACAGATCACTAAGACCAGTGGCGATGTGTGATAAAAATATTTTTTTATGTTTTAGAAAACAAACGACATGGTAGGATAAAATTTCATTAACATTTTTTACTCCAAGTAACCTCAGGAATCGCTGGTTAAAATAAGTCAAGTACGCCCCTTAAAAATATGTATGAAGAATGTCCCGGGCGGTCGGTGTGTTGGTATTGTATACAAAACTACAGTTTTATTCCGATTTTGATAAAATTTTGTACACTTGACCTTCAAATTAAGAGGAAAATTATTGGTAGTGAGAGTAGGAGTAGGAGTAGGGGTAGGATTGGGCATTATAAAACTTTACTCCAAACCATTACTTATCCCGGGCAATGCGTACTTCAGTTGGTATTACATAAATAAATAATGATTACACATGTAATGGTACCATAAATATTGTATAACTCTTAGCAAATGAATGCATTAACGCACACTCCTCTTCAATCCACAAGCAAATGCTTTTAAGGGAAGAGTAGTATTAAAATACGTTATGACTTTACTGTAAACACTGTATGTACCCATATGTTATATCAATAATAAAAAATAAATAAAAACAAGACGTTCAACTTTATGGTTAATCTGTTCAGTGTACTATATTTGCGTAAGTTAACATATTACTCATGACTCCTATTTATAGGCAATGCAAGATAGCACTCACAGGGATGTTGAAATTGACACATTACTCATGACTCCTATTTATAGGCAATGCAAGATGGCACTCACAGGGATGTTGAAATTGAAGATATGAAAGTCCGAAAAGGCAAGTTTTCAGTTTGGACAAAAAATTCTGTTGGGTCTGAAATGCATCTTAGTTCAGAGGGGAGTTTATTCCAAGCCTTAGTTAGGCCCTGATACTCCAAACGCGATATATCCAAACTTAATATTCGGTTTGCGCATACGTTCTACCCTCCCAATAGCCGATAATGATGTAGATAAGTGTTGAATGCCTTAGACCCGTATTTTCCGGAACGCATAGTTCGGAAATGTAAGGCGTCACCATTTCAATGATGGAATTAAAAACTATCCAACACAATTCTAAGTGGATTCTTTCGGGGTACTTGAGACAGTAAAGGTTATAACGATGTTCTAAATTGTGCAAATAATTACCCAGCGATGTGCCCCACCGGAGTGGTAAAAGGTTGGTGTTCAATCGCATAACATGAAAGGTTGTTTTTACTGTGAGATAGCACGCGACAGCATATAAATTTATTTCGAGAAGATGAATGGGAACACGAATAAGGTTTTTCTTCAAGACATGTTGAAGTTCAATTTTGATATTTTTATTTTTATTACGAGTAAGCACGTGAAGTTTTAAAAATCCCTATTGAGAACATGACTATTTACAGACGAAACACAAGAAAGATGATTTTCCAATATGGGTAAAAATACTGCAGTAGGAACATGATATACGTTATAATCTAGAATGGGTAAGCATGTGACGGGTTAAATATCCCTTTCGAGCAAACGAATAACTGCAGTAGGAACATGAAAAGGGTTTTACTCCAGCGTGGGTAGACATGTGAAGTTTTAAAGATCTCTTTTGAGAACACGAGAAGTTGCAGTCGGAACACGAGAAAGATTTTTCCCCAGTGTGCGTAAGCATGTGACGTTTTAAATGTCCCTTTTGAGAACATGAATAGTTGCAGTCGGAACACGAGAAAGGTTTATCTCTAGTATGAGTAAGCATGTGAAGTTTTAAATTTCCTTTTAGAGAACATGAATAGTAGCAGTCGGAACACGAGAATCGTTTCTCTCTAGTATGGGTAAGCATGTGAAGTTTTAAATTTCCATTTTGAGAACATGAATAGTTGCAGTTGGAACACGAGAAAGGTTTCTCACCAGTATGGGTAAGAATGTGAAGTTTTAATGATCCCTTTTCAGAACATAAGTAGGTACAGTCGGAACAAGAGAAAGGTTTTTCTCCAGTATGGGTAAGCGTGTGACGTTTTAAATATCCCTTTCGAGAACATGAATAGTTGCAGTCGGAACACGAGAATGGTTTATCTCCAGTATGAGTAAGCATGTGAAGTTTTAAGTTTCCATTTTGAGAACATGAATAGTTACAGTCGGAACATGAGAATCGTTTCTCCCTAGTATGGGTAAGCATGTGAAGTTTTAAATTTCCATTTCGAGTACATGAATAGTTACAGTCGGAACACGAGAAAGGTTTCTCTCCAGTATGGGTAAGAATGTGAAGTTTTAAAGATCCCTTTTGAGAACATAAGTAGTTACAGTCGGAACAAGAGAAAGGTTTTTCTCCAGTATGGGTAAGCGTGTGACGTTTTAAATCTCCCTTTCGAGAACATGAATAGTTGCAGTCGGAACATGAATAAAGTTTCTCTCCAGGATGCGTCTTCAGGTCCGTAATTAAGTCTGAAAAGATTGTAGATAAAGTACAATAATTAGATAAATAGTGATAATTGAAAATTTTAAAACGATTACTACAAAACAAAAAAATACCTGAAGCCCTGGTAATGCTTTTGGACTGGTCTAAGCATTCCTTTTTAACATCCGGCAGGTCTATGTCTAAGTCTGTATAAGGAATTCCCCCTTCATCCTCTTCTAGGGGACCTGGTTCTGCCTTGATGGGAACAGATTCCACATTACTGCCACCTGGAATAACAGAACAATACATTCATATACTCTGTAGACGTGTTACCTACGATAAAATTAAGGACATCGCGCGTCGGTGACATTTTGATGTTTTCGTAAATTCATTGTCGGTTTTCAAAACAGTGTAACTAAGCTCCCGCTGCCGAAGTAACTAGGCTTAGCGAGTGCAAATTTCAAGTGTATTAAAATAATACTATATATGATAATGATAAAAGTTTAGTATATGAGTCCGCAGTAGCAGAGATAGACAACGATAGATAACCATTGTAATAGAGCAGTTTCACTCGCTCTGCCCATTCCCATAATACCTACCGAGCTAGCCGCATGGTCTTTAGTATCTCCAGTATTCGTATATAATAAAGTGTTGACTATATCTTTAGACTTCCCTCCAGAGAGAGCATTTGAAAAAGTTACGAACTTGAAAATAAAACCGTTAGAGTTACTTATACAATTGAGAAAGAACGAATAAGAGAATTAAAATAGGAGAATGATAACGTTTTCATTTACAAGAATGACATGTGATGTCCGCTTTACGGACATTATATTGAAATCATTATACATTTAAGAACCATCATACAGATGAAGTCAATCGAATCATAAACTCCGGAATCATTATAAAATACTAATATTAGTTGGAGCACAAAATACATGTCACGAGCATTATCTTGTAATCCAAAATAATTTTTGGAGTAGAGAACGTGAGAAGATTTATTTTAATGATAAAATATGGTGAGACAACAGCATGAGGAATTAGGAACTGTTTACTGGCTATACTTGTAAGTTAAACGTTTTCTAAAAGTAATTTTTTAAAGGGGGGGGGGGGCGAAGTAGGAAAACAAGCAGCTGTCCTGACTAAGTCCATGCGAAACACCTTTGTGATATACGCAATGCAACATAGTAGTTGGCTGAACACTCTCGTCATACTGCAAACATTCCTCCTTTTCATCCAGGAGGTCGACTTCTATATATATACTTCTGCATACGGCATTTCACCTGCGCCTTCTTCCTGAGACCCTTGTTCCGTCTTGATGGAAACACTCCTTGGGTTGGGAAGATCCATGGCACTGCTGTGTTAGCGTCCTGTTATGTGACGGTAATTGTTTTCACCATAAAATAAAGTAGGCCTGTAACAATATATATTTATTAGTCCAATTTGAGCGAAGCTTCGAATGAATCATATATGGAAGAACATAATCCCCACCTCTATATATGCGACGCCTCAAAAGAGTGCCTCCGTGTCTGAACAGAGCACATACAGGGGAAATATTTCGCCAACCCGGTTGGGTAACGTTGTAAGGCGGCTTACGGTGAGGGCTACGGAAAGAGATTTGTCAATGCGGGCCTTCAAAAGGCCAGTAATAAATACAAAATTTGACGTTGGTGTAGTTTTGATCCTCATATCCCTAAAATGAACAATATTGGTTAATGCATTTAAAGGGCCAAAAACAATATTCACTTATTTACGTCTATTATTGACAGTGGAAATGCAAGACAAAATATGTCATAATGGTGAAATTTATTAAATAAATCGGGATACCTCTTTCCCTCTGGGTCAAGATATGATGAACAGTTAGTAGGTTGCCTGGCTTAACGTGTGACAGCGGCTGTAAATCAACATTGAACAAACTCGTGTACTCTCGTCTGTCATGTGTTAATCACAATTGGGTAGCTCAATATAATGTTATATCGCGAATGCTGTGAAAACTGTTCTATCAAGTGTCAAGCGATATACTCATACAATAGAGAAGCACCAATTGAGGAGCTTATTTGTTAATTAGAAAATAAAGAAAGATCCTACGTACGTACAAGACGAAACACAACTGTAATTCGAAAGTGTCGAAGAAACATCACTAGAAACGTGGAAACGCTCGAATTTCAAATACTTTGCTACGACAAAGTGATGGTTATTAAAATAATTTCAAGTGAATTTAATGAATTTAACGCAATTATTGTGTAGTTTATTCGATATTACTTAAGAAATGCGCTGGGACAATCACTGCGCTCCAAGTTAGATGCAAAAGAGACACGGAATGGCCGTGTCATAGATATACCACTCTGTGTATATATCCATAGACAATGGAAAATCACATAAGTAAGCACTGGGCGGTTATAAAAAAATCTGAAATTAGAAGACCGCGCAAAGGTCCCAATTGTCCGGAGCCAGTTGAACCAAGCTTCTTACAGTACTAAAAAGTGAATTCATGTAGGCATTTTGCGGAAGAAAAACGTATTGTGCCGCTCGTAAAGTTTGATATATCCTTTTGTAATACCTATAAGGATGACCAAATTCACCGACGTACTTAGTCTAAAATGTGCATTTCAGGTAATAAAAATTCCCAGACGAGACCGGCCATAAAATAAATTAGCACAAAGGCTAGCGGGCCTACTGTAAAGTACTACATCGTAAAATAATCCAACCTTAATTACTATTTTAGAAAGTCGGCATTTCCTTTGAGACTTTATTGGACAGCAATAAAGAGTTCAAAGGAAATGAGACGCCCTTCGGAGAGACTGCCAATAGGGTCATAAAGCTAGACACACACAGTCGCACCGACAAAATTGATAATGACCGTGGGAGACAGTATTCCGCCCAGGACAGACAGTCGGGTTCAGTCTTCCGCGCAGGAAGCACACAGAGTCAGGTTCAGACTTCCGATCAGGAAGGTCCCTATTCTCGCTCCTCGGAGAGGCCTCCCAGGTCCTCTGACGACGAGTGAATTTTACGTTTCCATCCGAGAAGGAAGCCCGATCTCCGCCCTTCGGAGATCTACGGCAGAGTTGAGGTTGAGGTGCACAGTTGTACGATCAACTCAAACAAAATAATATTTCAAATAAATGCCAACTCTTCTTTTGCCAATAACCTTCTAATAAATGACAAGTAGGATTTAAACAGTAGCTGTAATATCATGCAATGTGCGGTGTTTTCTAATATATGTGTCCTGTGCGTGCAAAGTCACATCATCTCAAGGGAAAACTTTATAATTTAACGTTTTAATCTGGTACCGTTTAGATACGTTTTACCAGGTATGTTTCTGTATCTGTGAATAATAAGATAAATCCTAGCAAGTAATATTTGTACAGCGCCTTTGAGGTGATTTTTCACAAAAACGACGCTATACAAGTCATCCAACCAAGTATTATTATTATTATTATTATTAGTAAAAACACAGTCTATTTTACCTTTAATCTGTTTTGTAATGCTTTAAATTCATTCCGAAATAAACACGCAAGATTTCCACAAAAAAAATTGTAATTAAAACAATTACAGCTTTCAAATAAAGCGTGCTAAATTGTAGGAAAATCATTACCAAAAATAGGAAACGTCCATTTTTCATCCAGATTCTATAGAAAAGACAATCCATATAGAAACATGAATATTATATGAAGTTCTTCATATAATATGAGGGAATTAGTTCGAGCCACTCAAAACTACACCAACGTCAAATTGACAGTTCTGTACTAGCATCGGTTTTATATTATGCTTTTTTTTCATGTTTCTATATGGGTTGTCTTTTCTATAGAATCTGGATGAAAAATGGACGTTTATGTACATAATATATTGGACATAATATGTTTCCCAAAATAAACAAGGTTGGTTTATGAATTTAAAGGGCGAACAATAAAGCACACTCGTTGATGTCTTTTATTGACGTTGAGTGTAAATGCAAAACAAAATATGCTCAATAGTGAAATTTATGAAATATATATATAATCGGGATACCTCTTTCCCTCTGAGTCGAAATTAGATAAACTAATTAATCGCTTGGTTTTAACACGTGACAGCGGTCGTAAATCAACAATGAACAAACTCATGTGCTCTCGTCTGTCACGTGTTAACCTGGTTGGTGTTGGGCAGCTCAATATAATATGTTATATCCCGAATGCTGTGAAAACTGATGAACCAAGTGTCAAGCGATATATTCTAACAGTAAGCAAGGACCAATTAAGGAGCTCAGATGTAACTTGGTCAATAAAGCAACCACCTACTTACGTCAATTCCAAAGTGTCGAAGAAACGTCACTAGAAAAGTACAAGCGCTTGAATTTTTAAAACTTGGTTTGATAAAGTGATTAAAATAATCTCAAATCGTGTAAATTTAATACAACTGCTGTGTAGTTTATACGATATCACTTTAGAATGGCGGACCGACAACCACCGGGCGGCGCGGTTGGGATGGAAATGAGACGCCGAATATTTACATATCCAATATCCATAGACAAAGGACAATCACAAAAATAAGCGCCGGCATTTTTTTTTTTTTTTTTATATCAGAAAACTCATCAAAAATTCCAACAAGTCACTTGAATCACATAAAAAAATAAGGCCCTCCAAAGACATTTCGTAACATTTCAGTTTTTTTAACATACTTTGAAACCATGCCGATTTTTTTTTGAATATTTTAAAAACCGAAAGTATCGGACCTAATCCGGATTACAGAGAGTTAATATAATATACGGGGGTGGCATATCTCTCGATATCGCTCACCATCAGTCATCACATACGGGTACTATAATATATCTGTGACAATTGTGTGGCGAGCGTACTTCCGCACATATGCATTATGATATTATATTAACTGTGTTTAACAAGCTTAATTTATGATGCGAAAAAATAGGCTAAAATCATGGAAGGCGTACCGAAAATCTTAAATCGCATAATTTTTTTTATTCCTCTATTCATCTTATTGATAATTATACTGATTAACGTTAGTAGACATAACTGTATAACCTACTCCAAATATTTTACCAAAAATTAGCATTTAAAAATTGCTACTGCCCAATGTATAATAGAAACATGACAAGGTATGAAGTTTTAAATTTAATGTGTCGGGAACAGGGTAGGTAAATATGAAAAAAGGTGAATGTTAATTAATTTCGTTCTACAGCATCGATCCACTAAATGGAAGTAGTAAAGAATAAACTTTGAAATATTTCCACAGATGTCAGTCATCATCGGTAAAAAATGGACAATTTATCAACCGTCTTGAAATTTAACAAAAAACTACGTTAACGTCACCTGTTAGCTAAAGTAGTTTGTAGTAGAAATTTCGAGATAAATATGCGCTCAAAATGTTTGACCATAATTTGTGAGATGGCAATGATTATTACAAAGTAATTTCAACTGAACTTTTTTTGTGGATAAATGACTCGAATTAATATTAGATGTAATCCAGCTTTGATGTAGTATTGGCCGATGTAAAGTTGATTTTTCAGTCATTTGTGCTGCTTGCACGATGTATCCAACTACAAAAATACTATCTTGAGGAAAACAGTTTATATAGACCTTCCAGACGAGCTTCCTAAAGTCAAGCCTACCAGCTTTATGAAAGGACGTCCTCGCGGTCAACCCTTCCGACGCCATGACTTTTTTAGTGGTGGACCACCCGCTCGTTTGAAAGCCACTTTAATATAATTAAAGTTTTGTAATATCCTCAAGAAAGGTTATAATTTTTTTTATATAATATTTGCAATAACGCTGCGAGAAGAGGAAGGAATGAAGTGGACCTTAAAGATATCTATGTTCTAGGATGAAAGAACAGCGGCCCAGACAAAAAGCCGAGGTACAGAACATAAAAATGACTCGTAGAAACGATCCGTTCTCACGTGACAAAAATATCAACTGTATATTTACGGAATGTCTGCGTGGCCTGTTTCATACAAAACTTAAATTTGGATTTGAGGTCAAAATACTCACCTAAACCTGATGTTCTTTTTTTTTCATCAAAAAGTATAGTAACTATCTAGTACGGATTAAAAGTAATTTCTACATTTTTGTTTTACATGGTCAAATATAGGCCATTGAAGGAATTGATTTTTCGAGATTTTAGAGGCACCTTTAAAAATTATTTGAAAATATAATGAAATATAAAATATTATTGTAATATTAAAATAAACATTACAATTGACTTTAAATTAAATTAAAAACAACCCATTTAAGTTGGAACACAAATTTTCCGTACATAATTTTAAATGTCGACCCGAAAAAACGTTATTTTTTTTTAATGTTTTGTTATATATTTTTATTTACATAATTATATTTACACAGTAAAAATGATATTTTAAAAAAATATACGATAAA